>OZ026845.1:524185-791770 GCA_964023205.1 Lutraria lutraria
ATGTCAACAAACTGGGAAATGGTAAGTATTGCTCATGTCATGTTCATTGTTTGCGACATAAAGCTTATCTATCGATCAATTATAGGTAAATATCATTGTTTTGCTGCTTGAAAGGCAGCGCGCATGCTAAGTTAAATTCTCAGACGAATCGGAAATATCGTTGTCGTCAATAAAAGGCTGTAAGCCTTTTATTTAAACCGGCATATAAATACTCACGCGCGCCTTATAGAGCCATTTTTGAAGGCACACTCTTCTTTGACTTTTCGGTAATAATTGTTTTTACAAGTGATAAACGCATTTTTGGTTTATAAAACCCAAGACACAGCAGTTCCAGGGCATGCCCCTTTAAAAGTGTTGTCATTGTGAAATTTTAGGGCAGAATTCGTAATTGTTAGTTGTTCATAACTGTCTGAAAATAATTCAATAATCAAAATCTACAACAGTATAAAATTAAATATCGAAACATTTTAACCAAGCAAAATAAACTCAAGAGTTTTGTTTATGGTTATAACTGTACGTGTCACCGCCGTGGTTTAAATATTCAAATGTTAAATCTGCCTGATCATGCTGCAGATCCAACTGAAACAACATGTGAATCGAGTAACCATCACAATCTATACAGTGTAAACATAAGATGGAGTCTCATAAGCCAACTTGGCTGGCCCTTCAATAGGGGTGACACTATGATAAACAAAACCTTTTTATTGATGATTTATACTAGTAACAGATCTAGTGGGCTTGTATGGTAAACAAAAATAAATATGACAGAAATATGAGCAATATATCTACCTACATTTCTACTTCATTCACTATTAATTAGAATAATATTGTTGGTCATTTTTTGCTTACTTGAGCATTTTACATTTAATTATTTTCACAAGTTTGGGATTTGACGTCATGCTTCACTAAATGCCAACGCCCGAAAACTATACAGCTACATGGCATTCATTTTGTACTCTATCTGCGCCGATTATCTTTTTTGAAAGATATTTCTTGTCTCTTTTTTTTAGTTTTTAGGTAATGTTTCGTATTAAGAACATGGAATTTATACAGTAATATGGAAGAAAATATTTATTCCAATTTTTTTGTCTAGTTTATTGGAATTTATACATGGTTAATTAACGAAAATCAAGTAACTATGGATTTCTGACACATTTTTTTTCAAAACCGTACGGTGAAATTTTTTAAAATTTGGTGTAGACATTATACACACATAGTAGTTAATTTTGAGAAAATTTCAGCTGTTGCCCTGCTTTATTTTTTATTTTAATGATATTTATCAATTTGTTACTTTTTGGTAAAAGGCTAAAATCTTGACTAAATCTTAAAGGGACTGGGTTACATTTTTCACTTTTTCTGCAACATAGTAATTCCGAACATCGTATAAACAATTTGAATTGATTAAAGATTGGTTACCCTTAGACTTATACACATTCTTGCATTTATTGTATCATCTGTTAGAGAGATAGGCCAATTTTCATAAAGGTGACTTAAAATTCATTTGATTTTGAGGTACTATTTTACGTTAGGGGTAGAGGAACAAAAATGGTAGTAACTCTCTTTACCTGTAAGTGTCTTAATGGATATACAAAAGAATAACAATATTTAAAATACGATCCTTAACACTTCATATTAGACTTCGAAAACCTTAAATGGTCATACAAAAATAACAAATACTTCAACAGATTTTCTTAATCCTTCTTAGAATTGCAGAAATCTTACCTGAGCACATCTCCCCTTGTCATGTATTGTCAACAATGAGAACACCTTCAGTTTACAATCATCTGGAAGATATTCAAATGGAAAGAAGTCTGGATCAAAGGATGAGTCACAGATAAAAGTCCCTGGATCAGAGCCCAAAGTCCCTGGATCAGAGCCCAAAGACCTTGGGCTAGGGTTATTATATTTTCCACCTACAACATGGATCAGTTCAGATTTGACTGATAAAGCACGCTCAGGTGGTCCTGGTCTCGCATGATTAGGAAATCTTGAAGGAACTTCGACAGGTGTTGGAGATTTTGCGGCTTTCGATGTTGTTCTATGATGATGAGTTACTTGTTTAGTTTTACAAAAAGGCGGCGTTACCGTTGATTTCAGAGCAATTTGAGGTTTTTTAGCAACCAAGTTATTTGAGAACAATGGAAAATTTGTAGATACATGATGTTTTGCTGGGCTAGCAAAGACAACTTCATTATTTGTAGGGGTACGTCTTCTTCTAGTGGGTCTTTGAGATTTTGAATTAGACCTTGGCCGTAGAGTCAGAGATATTTTCTTATCTCTATTAAGTGTGCGACCAGACATTGTTTGTCACTGGTATCCCTTAGGCTCATCTGAAATTAATACAAGAACAATATATTGTGCTATCAATAATTACAACATCAATTGAATTGTCAAATAAAAAATATCATACAGACAAGTATTATACTACTGAAAGCCGTCAACAAACGCCAGATTTGTACTTTAAGGTGAATTGTCAAAGCACAAATTTGTGAAAAAATAGCCAACTGACATTTTTGCTATGCATCTTAAAACGTGGCGTTGTTCAATAATTACTGAAAGTACATAACTGAAATGAGTTTTTATCAATAGCTAGTGATTCAATGTACATTTCTGCACCAGTAAAATAATATTTGATGATTAACAAGTATCTATAATTCGCTTTCCAGTCAACTCGTACCGTAGTTAACACGTACCGTAGTCAACTCGTACATGAATTTGGTCAACTCGTACAGTAGTCAACTCGTACCGTAGTTAACACGTACCATAGTTATATATTATGTGCTTGTATCGGCATAAATTTTGATGAACATATTTTTTAAAACTTGTTTGTAACATATTTTGGAACAAACACTCATGTTAGGTTTAATTAATTCAGTAATTTGACTGTAAATAATTTATTGGTAACGCAGTTTGGTCAACTCGTACCTTATATATATTCATGTATGTGAATTGTTGTTTTTCAAGACTTTGTTGCAGGTTAAATGCTTTTTCCTCAGGATAAATTCTGTGTTTATCATATGTAATAATTATTACTTGGGTGTTAAAGTTCATACAAGCGTTTATTTGCATGTGCGTTCCGTGCTCCTTAGAGGTATAATAGGGTGGACAACTTAAAGTGGTCGGTAGATAATTTATTTTTGTCTGAGCAAAGCGAATTAGAAAGATTCAAAACAACAACGTCATGCTATTTTGATTTACCAGTTCTCTTTTCACTTATAAAACATCTTTAAGTACAGGATTAATTCTATCTTTTATGTCACTTTCAGCTGACCAATTATTTGCAAAAAATTAAATCCAGTAAATCACGGCATATTTTTACAGATAAATTTTATTAGAACAGAACATTACTTTATTCTCTCAGGTATGTAACATACGTACAGTATGAGGAAAAGAAATGAATTAGATGAATATATTTTTATGAGGGAGAATAACTATGTCAAAATAATTGGACTGTTGTAGTATAAATATAAACGAAACTAGTGTATAAGTATACCAACATTAAAGAACATGTAACTCACTGCGATAGTAATGTCATTTAACATTACTTACCCTAGTATGCAATTTAGGAAGGATATATTTGTTTGTTTGCTGGACGAGAATAAATACAATGGACTGAGTTTTAAATTCTAGACGTACATATAATACAGAGAAATTGAACA
Organism: Lutraria lutraria; assembly: GCA_964023205.1. Lineage (NCBI taxonomy): Eukaryota > Metazoa > Mollusca > Bivalvia > Venerida > Mactridae > Lutraria > Lutraria lutraria. The sequence goes on from OZ026845.1 coordinate 527,845, forward strand.
TAATGTGGTAATGAGAGTAAATCACAAAACAATGAGGCATTGAGATGCTAATGGAATCACATGATTTGATTTCTAAAATCTGAAATTTGACATTATTAGTTCGTCTAGGCGGGCGGAACTTGGATTATGAATTCGACTGTATATAGGAGTGATTTAAAGCAATGAACATTATTTATAATATTATTAATAATCATTAAAATAAAATACAAATGTAGTAAATAAAACAATACGATTAATAATTCATCAAAGTTGTTCCTCAGAACGTTCTATATTGCATTATTAAAAATTATTAAAAATCAAATTAAAGGAGGGACTTACTTATCATTGGCTAACAATCAAATTATGATAGATTAATTGCCTTTTCATGTGCTCATAATCCAATTATCTGAAGTGTGACAAATACCAAATTAAAGAATCAAAGAGATTAGCAAATGCCGCATCATTTAAAATTGCGACGCATTATGCATCTCGATAATTAGTTGCAGTTTGTACTTATATATTTCAACAAAATACTGATTTAATTAATCATAATTAAAATTCTTTATTCTGACTACTAAACACAATTAACGCTTGAACACGAACATTCTTTATGTTATAGTATCATTAATTTTATTATAAATTGTATTGTAAAGTTTATAGAATAAGTCGGTATGCTGACAATTAAAATTATTTAACACTTTAATAAAATATTCCATTAACAAGCACATTACAGTTTGTTTCTGAGACAACAGCTATAATTAACAGTTATTTTAAATTTGAACAAAAACATGTATAATCATGTGCACAATTAACGTTAATCACAATTAATGCTATTGAACTCCAAATATAATTATATTCCATATTCATGTTGTAAAATTTCTTATCAAATGTCTTCTCAAATGCATTTTCCTGTCAAAACCATGATTTCGAGGTCATTCTTCATGTATAAAGTAATCCTATAACAAATACAATAACATTTATACTAAAGGACGAATTGACTAATGTACGAGTTAACTTGGTCATGTACGAGTTGACCACAGATACGGTACGAGTTAACCAAATTCATGTACGAGTTGACTACGGTACGTGTTGACAACAGTACGAGTTGACCAGATACCTATAATTCTCACCTGAAAGCAAAGCTAATATTTAAAATGAAAAAGAATGGAATTTATATTGAATTAACAAGCCTGTAAGGATATAAATGGACTATGCTAAAATCAGGGACTCTACAGAGACATTGCAATAATCAAGTCAAAACAAGGCATCAAATGACAAAATGTTACGAATAGTTTTGAGTACGAATTAAATAATAGCCAATTAGTTAGAAACATTTTTCATAACATATCAGCGATAGTAGATGACACCAAATTTGTTCATTTTACTGAATTATGACTTTAAACAAGAACAGGGGGGGGGATAGATAGATTTTAATTATGATATACCGGTACCTATCCCAGAAAAATTCATTGTTATCGTTGGCGACCATACACTTCCGGGGGAAATATGTACGAGTAGAATTTTACCTAAACACCGTGTTGTTGGCGGCGCTATTCAACTTGTCTGAACATTTCTAAAATGAATATTGTTCAGATTCTATAATTCGTTCTTCAAGGATGTAAGTATTTCACACTCATGAATAGAAATTGTAAGATGAATTAACCTGAAATATAAACACGTGTCCAAACGTATACGGTTTTGGAAGTCCAAATTTGATAGACACTTCACTCTTCAGTCTTCACTTGTCTTGTGTCAAGTTGTACAGTTGTGACACATTCTTCTTCAAGTTTATGAACAGGTGATGTTTGAAGATTGAAAGTCAGGTGTTCTACCAACTAAGCTAAGGGGACTGTTAATATTAAGCCAATTTATGAATACAAGTACTAAAATTTAAATACAGTCGTATGAACAGTAGCGAATCATGAACAATAGAGGGTCACGCGAATGGTTACAGTAAGATTTCTCCGCTGTCTTTCCATATTATTTGATCAAACTTTACATTCCTATTCCTTGATATTTTTTGTCCGTTTCAACAAAAGATTATCTGAAAACAATGTTTTGATCAACTGTGTCACTTAGAGTTTTGTTAAGCGTGTTTACATGAGCAAGATTGCCTAGCTTCGTTCTCATAACAACCTTTGCGCATAAAGATGCACTGCCAAATAATTTCGATGTAAAGGTAAATGATTTCTTTATGATCAAAATGGTCATAGCTTAACCTTCAAATCATGAAAAGGAACTACATAATTTCTAATGATCATATGTGCAACTGGAATGATTATGTTGCAGGTCAATATGAATAATAAAGGATCACAAACAATTTGCATGAGGATTTCTCAAACTAGATAAAATGTGTTCTAAAATGGACTTTTAATGTAAACAAATTTGTATTGTTGTGTTATTTTGAGATGTTTAATAAGTAATTCTCAGTGCCTTATAACTACCTTTTTCATTAGTAAGTGTAAGCTTGCATCAGTTGCTATATTGACTTTATTCGTAGAGATAATAACTCTATAACTTTCTATGCATGTATTTTCTATGTAACACCACAAATAACGAATTATCATACACACATTGCTTTTACAAAGAAAGAAATGTATGATGATGACATTAATTTGTCAGTTTTGACAGCTCTGGTGACCCCCTGTAAGGGAATGGCATGTGACCCTTTATTGTTCATATTGACTCTCTATTATACCAATTACTTCCATATCTGAAAGGTATGTAATGGTCGAAGTTTTGTTGTTGAAAAGGCAATTTTGGTGTTTTTGAGAAGAAAAATAAATTTGCAGTGTGCCTGTTATCATTTTAGGCCAAGATACTAAATGCGGTAATCGTTGTCATTAATTAACACACTAGTGATCCCCTACTGTTCATACGACTGTACTACTATATATACAGCACTGCTACATTCCTCCTTCCTTTTAATTCTAAGTAAACACAGGCTCTTTTGACTAACCCAGCCTTTGTTTCACACTCACAGTACCAAATGCAATACTAATAGGGGGAGGAAAATAATGTTCCAGACGTGGGGCTTGACCTGCGACATCCCATGATCCTGCTTGCATATCAGATGCTCTATCAACAGAGCTAATCAGGCTGTTAATATTACAGGCAATTTATGAATACAAGTACTATATATGTAATAAGTTACGTTTCTATAAGCTTTACATTTACTTTATTGTCAGATGGCCTCCAAGTACATCTTAATACTTGACAATATATAGAACAAATTTATGATTAATAGTCAAGTGACATTAAATATTGAAATTTATAGTGTTTAAATATGTATAAATGTTTAAGCTTTTTCTTCTTTTTTAACTTATAGTTATTATGTTTTGTTATAGTATTTTGTTCATATATATTTCTATGCCCTTTAATTTTGCCTTTATATAGTTATTAAATTACATGTATTTTTACTGAAGGCCATATTGTAAATAAGTTTTATACTTTATATATGTTACCTTCAAGAAATAAAGATTTTATTATTATTATTATAGTCTGTTTCATTATACCCCCACAAACGAAGTTTGAGAGGGGATATATTGGAGTCACTTGGTCGGTCGGTTGGTCTGTCCATCCACATAAAGTTTGTGGAGCGAACTACTTCCTCATTTTTGAGCTATTACAATGAAACTTGATATATGTTATCACCATGAAGTGCAGATGTGCAAGACACAAATTTTCATGCCCAGTGATTCACTCATTGCAGAGTTATGTCCCCCTGAACTTAGCCATATAGTGTACTATTGTAGTATTAGTGTCAAAGCGGCGGCGGGGGTATTAGTCACCTCTGTGACAGCTCTAGTTATACTAGTATACTTACTACAATATACAGTACTGTTACAGTGATTTGATATTAGTTTATTGTTATTTTTTAGTGTGACCAATTTATTGTCTATGGGAGTTTTCAATACCACAAGTAGCACAATGGACATTGATGTCAATATGTTGGATTTGAAGCAACTATTCTTCAACAATCTCGTATTGTTAGGATTTGATGCACAATCAATGGAAGTGGCAAATCACATTCCATTCAACAAGTAAGCTTTATTTATTCCTTAAGTGTTCATTGATTATACTTAGTACATTATGTTTTACAGTCAAACTTGTGAACAAAGGTCACCCTTGGGAAAGATCATATGTAGCCTTTATGAACAGTTAGCCTTTATTTTGATGTCATTTTGTAATCAATTATCAATTATTGTTTTTGAAAGAATGGCCTTTATTCACAGGATGGCCTTTATTCTGAGGTGGTCACTCAGGATTTTTTAGCTCACATGTCACAAAGTGACAAAGTGAGCTATTAGGATCACTCTACGTCCGGCGTCGTGCAGTGTGCGTCGTCAAACTTTATGTTGTGACCACACTAGGGGCCACATTTTTAGCTCAATTTTAGCAAAACTGGGTCAGAACATTAATATCAACAAAATCTCGGACGAGTTCGATATTGGGCCATTTTGGGTAAAAAACTAGGTCACCAGGGCCAAATAAGGGAAAACCTTGTGAACACTTTAGAAATCACTGTTTTGACTGGATCTTCATGAAACTTTGTCAGAATGTTTATTTTAATAATATGTAGGTCAAGTTGGATAATGGGTCATTTCCGGTGAAAAACTAGGTCACTAGGGCAAATTGCTGGAAAACCTTGTGAACACTCTAGAAGTCACTGTTTTGATTGGATGATCATGAAACCTTGTCAGAATGTTTGTCTTCATAATATCTTGGACGAGTTCGAACATGGGTCATCTTGGGTCAAAAACTAGGTCGCTAGGTCAAATCTTATGAAAAACCATGTTAACACTGTAGATTTCACAGTTATTATTGGATCTTCACCAAACTTTGTCAAATCGTTTGTTTTAATGATATAACGGTCAAGTATAAATATGGGTCTTCTGGGGTCAATAACTAGGTCACCAGGTCAAATCTTAGGAAAACTTTGTTAACACTGTAGATGTCACAGTTTTAATTGGATCTTCACCAAACCTTGTCAGAATGTTTGCCTCAATGATATGTGGGTCAAGGTTGAACATGGGTCAGCCGGGGTCAAAAACTGGGTCACCAGGTCAAATCTTAGGTAAAAATCTTGTAAAAGCTCTAAATGTCATGGTTTTAATTGGATCTTGGCCAAACCTTGTCAGATTGTTTGTCTTAATGATATTAAGGACTAGTTCAAATATGGGTCAACTAGGGTCAAAAAACAGGTCACAAGGTCAAATCTTAGGAAAACCTTATTAACACTGTAGATGTCAAATTTTGATCGTATTTTCACCAAAGCTAGTCAGAATGTTTGTCTTAATGATATGTAAGACCATAGGTCGTCTGGGGTCAAAAACTAGGTCACGAGGTCAAATCTTAGGAAAACCTTGTCTATGCTGTAGTTTTCATGGTTTTGATTGGATCTTCACCAAATTTTGTCAGAATGTTTGTCTTATTTATATGTAGGACAAGTTCTAACATGGGTCATCTGGGGTCAAAAACTAGGTCACCGGTTCAAAACAATGTTTTAATGAGTGAACAGTGATTGTCATGTGAGCGATATAGTGCCATTTTGGTCCTCTTGTCTCGGTTTTTGGGAATATGACCCATACCCTTGGGATTGGGAATTTTCGTGGTGCTTTAATCGAAATTGGGAAAAATGTATAACTACAATTTTTGCAATGTTCAACTTATTCTACTTATATATTCTACTAACAGTAGCAGAATAAGGTATTTACTACCAATAGTGATGTTAATGAACTTATAAAATTATTTTAAAAAAAAATAATTTTTTTTTGATTGGAAATTTTTGTCTGTGAATTGGCAAAAAAGATACTATTTTCCATTGGGAATATGACCGAATTTCGGCTATAAAATCACCCCAAAAAAATCCCTGTCACTAAGACAGGTTTTATTGTACATGTACTTAGGGTAAGCAGTTTGATTGTGAAAGGTTTATTTGAGACAAGTACTCACAACATACTCAACATGTGTTAAAGGGGCATGCCCTGGAACTGAAGCATCTCAAATAACAATCAAATTGGTATCATTGTAATGCCTAAATCAATTAATGAAAACCCTGTAAAATATTTACAAAACATCCCACTAGTTTACTCAAAATACACATTTCAAGATTTACAAAACCTGCCGATTTCGGCCTCAGAAATTATTCGTCATTTTCACAACTCGACCCTTTCTGTATCTGTCAAAACCGAAAATATCGCGGAAAAAATGTCAACAAACTGAAATGGTAAGTATTTCTCATGTTATGTTCACTTGAAAGGCAGCATACATGCTCAGTTTAACTGTCAGACGTATCGGAAATATCATTGTCATCAATAAAAGGCTGCAAGCCTTTTATTCAAACCGACATACAAATACCGACGCGCGCGTTATAGGGTCATTTTTGAGCAGACATTCTTCTTCGACTTTTCGGTAATAATTGGTTTTACAAGTGACAAACCCATTTTTGGTGTACGAAAAGAAAGACACAGCAGTTCCTGGGCATGCCCCTTACATACTTAATCCAAAAGTTTACATGGTCTTTTAATGTCTTTATATTCCATGTATTCTTATTTATGTATTTCAAAATTTTCTTCAAGTTATTCTTGTATTCGAAGTTCAAACTCAAAATTGTATGTAAATATTATACATACTCATTACTTTTAGTATATGAACTTACAAGTTATAGAATATATTAATTAATTTAATGTTATGTTTGTATTACAGAAGTATGTTTGAGCTTCCAAACAAACGTGGTGCAGAGATTGTGTTACATTACTTGTTCCAGAGACTGAATGTTACAATGAGCAAAGAGGCTTTCAGGTACTAAATTATTAGCTTTAAGTCTTACAGTTTTCATTTTATGTCCCCGTATCAATAGATCAGGGGCATATTGTTTTTGGTCTGTCTGTTTGTACCAAACTTTAACTTTGCCTATAAAATCACAACGCTTGCACCTACGATCACCAAACTTCATATGTAGGCTCCTCATGATAACTTCTACAGGACCTGTGCATTTTCAGGCCAGTAAGTCAAAGGTCAAGGTCCCGGAGTCATTTTGTTTTGAAAAATTCCTAAATTTCTTTTAAGGTACTACTCCTACATTTCTCATGGGATTTTGACGAAACTTTCACATACTTGTTGTTACCAAGAACGCCAGCACTTTTATTCCGGGTTTTGTGATTTGATTTTTTACAGAATTATGGCCCTTTGTTTATTTTTTGTGATTGTAATACAGAAATACCCTTGTTTGTTTTTCTTCTCAAGGGATTTTGATCAAATTTTCATGGATGTACTGTTATCAAGTTACCCAGTGCATATATTGTCAAGGTTTTATGATTCGATAATTTTTGACGGAATTATGGCCCTTTGTTTATTTTGTGCATAATATATAGAGAAATACTCTTTTGTTTGCAACTTCTTCTATATTTATCAAGGGGTTTTGACCAAACTTTGATGGAACTATTTTCACCAAGTTCCCCAGCTCATAATTTGCAGGTTTTGTGATTCGATCATTTTTGGCAGATTTATGGCCCTTTGTTTATTTTTTGTCCAAAATTTCTTCTAAGATACTCTCCTACATTTCTCAAAGGAATTTGATGAAACTTTCACAGACTTATTGTTGCCAAGAACCCCAGCATATAATTATATTCTGGGTTTTGTGATCAGATTATTTTTGGGGGATTTATTGCCCTTTGTTTGTCTGTAACAAACTTGGAATCAAAAGGCTTCCTCCTACAATCATCAGACTTCGTATGTTGGTTCGTCATGACAATCTCTACAGGACCTGTGCATTATCCAGTCAAAGGTCACCCGAAGGGGGCATTGTGGCTTTAAAACCCCTCTTCTCTAACAAGGAAGTTCTCTCACTTAGTCACTACTCACTAACCTAAGCTTTAAGTATTGCTGATCAATGAAGTTTGACAAATGTACTATCTCACTATATTACATTCTCTTATGCATGTATTCATGTCTGATTTCATCTAGAGACTGTCTGCTAGTTGTACAAAATTTCTTTGTCTGCTGGCTGTGCTAGTCATGAAATAAAACTGTTTACAGTTATTCCCCTACCTAGTTTACTGATTGGCAGATATTTCTTAAGAATCTGTTATTGTTTTGGAAACATACTTTCATGGACTGGACAGAACTTGAAATGGATATATATATATCAGTTATTATTTTATTATTAATGCCCTGATGAGTCAGTGACGAAACCGGTCAGCAATTGAATTATATAATAATAATACCTATGGAATGTAAGTTATTTTTCATTATTAATTTGCTTGACTCGGATATTTTTAACATTTTATATATCAGTTATATATATACAATCATTATTACAACTTATATATGACCATATAATAACATGTGACTATAATGTGATACTGTCATTATTTCAGAGATTGTTGGCCAATATTGGACAAGAAAAGGGAACAAAGTTTCAGAAAGACATGTTATAATTGGTTGTCAAATATTTCTCAGGTATTACTACATGTACTAACTTACCAACAAGCTTGTACTTTAGTATAGTACTGTATGATATCCTACATGTACTAACTTACCAACAAGCTTGTACTTTAGTATAGTACTGTATGATATCCTACATGTACTAACTTACCAACAAGCTTGTACTTTAGTATAGTACTGTATGATATCCTACATGTACTAACTTACCAACAAGCTTGTACTTTAGTATAGTACTGTATGATATCCTACATGTACTAACTTACCAACAAGCTTGTACTTTAGTATAGTACTGTATGATATCCTACATGTACTAACTTACCAACAAGCTTGTTCTTTAGTATAGTACTGTATGATATCCTACATGTACTAACTTACCAACAAGCTTGTTCTTTAGTATAGTACTGTATGATATCCTACATGTACTAACTTACCAACAAGCTTGTACTTTAGTATAGTACTGTATGATATCCTACATGTACTAACTTACCAACAAGCTTGTTCTTTAGTATAGTACTGTATGGTATCCTACATGTACTAACTTACCAACAAGCTTGTTCTTTAGTATAGTACTGTATGATATCCTACATGTACTAACTTACCAACAAGCTTGTTCTTTAGTATAGTACTGTATGATATCCTACATGTACTAACTTACCAACAAGCTTGTACTTTAGTATAGTACTGTATGATATCCTACATGTACTCACTTACCAACAAGCTTGTACTTTAGTATAGTACTGTATGATATCCTACATGTACTAACTTACCAACAAGCTTGTTCTTTAGTATAGTACTGTATGATATCCTACATGTACTAACTTACCAACAAGCTTGTACCTTAGTATAGTACTGTATGATATCCTACATGTACTAACTTACCAACAAGCTTGTTCTTTAGTATAGTACTGTATGATATCCTACATGTACTAACTTACCAACAAGCTTGTTCTTTAGTATAGTACTGTATGATATCCTACATGTACTAACTTACCAACAAGCTTGTACTTTAGTATAGTACTGTATGATATCCTACATGTACTAACTTACCAACAAGCTTGTTCTTTAGTATAGTACTGTATGGTATCCTACATGTACTAACTTACCAACAAGCTTGTACCTTAGTATAGTACTGTATGATATCCTACATGTACTAACTTACCAACAAGCTTGTTCTTTAGTATAGTACTGTATGATATCCTACATGTACTAACTTACCAACAAGCTTGTTCTTTAGTATAGTACTGTATGGTATCCTACATGTACTAACTTACCAACAAGCTTGTACTTTAGTATTGTACTGTATGATATCCTACATGTACTAACTTACCAACAAGCTTGTACTTTAGTATAGTACTGTATGATATCCTACATGTACTAACTTACCAACAAGCTTGTACTTTAGTATAGTACTGTATGATATCCTACATGTACTAACTTACCAACAAGCTTGTACTTTAGTTTAGTACTGTATGATAATTAGAGAATATACTGTTGATTCATTCATAAGAAAAACTTTGCATTGAAAATTAGGACAACAAGTTTAGCTGAAGTAGAATACCCTAAGGTGATTAAATCCTGTTAAGTGGAACTTATTCTTTAAAGCAGTATGTCACTGATATTATTGTGTTACTTTCATTGTCTTTCCTTGAAATACTGATTAACTTCTGTGTTCATCATAAAAAATATCATCATTGTGATATGACCTCATGTATAACATGGCCTTATGTATAATTATTTAGAGTCAAAACTTAGTTTGTTAATGTATTATGTGTATATTATGATTTTGTTTGATATGTTTATAGGAGGAAGCAGACAGTCACTTACCAAGAATTAATGCTTCCTTGTTTATGTCACCAGGGGGTGACAAGTTCTACCAGATGCTGTTTCATTTCTCTGGTTATGTTCTTCAAAAAGTGATGGAAACTGAATTAGGTATGTAAAAACTAACAGGAATATTTATCAATAAACTTCTAAACAAAGACTTCAGATCATAAATATTTGTCATAGAACTAATTATTTTTACAGGCATTGCTTATAAATCATTTGAACATTCTTACAATGTATGCTTTTGTAAATCTATGTTTTACAGGCTCCAAATTGACAGACAGGTTACGATATCCCACATTAAGTCAGGATAACTTACAGTTGGGCGATGTTATCCTGAAGACACTTGCTTGTTCATCTGTACGACATAGAACTAATTATTTCTCAGCTGCTCAGTTAAATCTGAAAGCCAACAGAACATGGAAAGATACTGCAGAGTATGTACAGTTGTTTGCTTTCATGTTTCTTGACCTTTAACCCTATATTGATTTTTAGCTCACCTGATTCATCAGGTGAGCTTTTAGGATCGGTGAATGTCCGGCGTCTGGCGTCCGTCCACAATTAGTTTGTTTACACTCTAGCAACCGCAACTCTTTACGAATCTTGATTAAACTTGCTCACAATGTATATGGCCACAATGTTTCGGCTAAGTTCGATTATGGGCAAAATCTGATAATAACTTCTAGAGTTATGGGCCCTTGAATTACAAAATTTGCTATATTTGGCTTGTTTACACTCTAGCGCCTTCATTTATTCACCAATCCTGATCATATTTTCAGTAAATGTGTATAACCAAAAGATCTTGGACAAGTTCGATTATGGGCAATATCGGACCGGAACTTCAAGAGTTATGGGCCCTTGACTTAGAAAATTTACTATATTTGAGTTTGTTTACACTCTAGCGCATTCATTTATTCACCAATCCTAATCATATTTTCAGTAAATGTGTATAACCAAGAGATCTTGGACAAGTTTGATTATGGGCGGAATCGGACCAGAACTTCAAGAGTTATAGGCCCTTGACTTTGAAAATTTGCTATATTTTAGCTTGTTTACACTCTAGCACCTACATTTATTCACCGATCCTAATAATATTTTCAGTAAATGAGTATAACCAAAAGATCTCGAACAAGTTCGATTATGGGCGGAATCGGACCACATCTTGAAGAGTTATGGGCCCTTGACTTAGCAAATTTGCTATATTTTAGCTTGTTTACACTCTAGCGCCTTCATTTATTCACCGATCCTAATCATATTTACAATGAATGTGTATGACCTTATGGTTCTGGACATGTCAAGTTATGGGTGGAATCGGACCACAACTTCAAGAGTTATGGACCCTTGGATTAGAAAATTTGCTACGTTTTAGCTTGTTTAACAGTATTATACCTTCATTGTTGGTTTTGATCTCAAAATCTACGTAAAAATGAGTTTTACGAGATGGAAACTATATTACCTGGTCATTGATTATTGGCCTTGGTTATCAGGTGAGCGATAAAGGGCCAATGTGGCCCTCTTGTTTTAAGTTCTAGTTAAGCATATCCGTGTGCCCAGTTGTATGGCTAAGCCATTGGACTTCCTGACTGTTTATCAATAGATCATGGTGTGTTAGAGAGTAGACTAGCCATCTGTTGATAGTTTGATGAAGATCTTACTTCTAATGTCATTGTTTCTGATTTATCAATCACTTAAGAAGAAAGTTTCAGTTGTTTTATATCTGGGGTAGAATATTATTTCTTGTAATGTACAACCTACCAGTACTCTAAGCTGATAGTTTTATAGATATTCAGCTATGACTATTTTTGTTTGATACATCATCTGTTGAGATTATTTATCCTCCTTTTGTTAACAGTGAGTATGTGAAAGAGTACAGAAAATTGAATAAAGAAGTTCGTGAGTTGGATTTTAAATTTAGAGAAGAGGAACAAAGATCTATAGAAGCTGCAGTGGCCAGGGGAAGGTATGTTATAATGCTATATTGTTATAATGTTATCATGTTATAGTATTGTCATGTTATCATGTTAAAGTGTAATAATGTTAGAACATTGACTGGTCACTCGGCCTATTATTACAGTTTTGGAATGTTAGTGGAAATCTTAGTTTGTTGTGTTTAGAAAAGAATGGTCATTTATGTCCAGTGTCACTTACTATTAGACAAAACAATAAGAAACTACTGAGAATACTTGAACAAGTGTTTCTCTTTGGAAAATTACTAGTATACTAATATTAGTTTTCTGTACTTCTGTCTTAAACACTCTGTTTAGTTTTCATAGTTTATGTTATGATGAATTGTGATATATGTTAAAATTTAATGATTTTACAGTCCAGTGAAGAGACGTAGTGGACAGAGTGATAGATTTGATCCAGAATTTGATCCTAGAACTATTAAAAGATCTCAGAGAATTCAACAAGTAAGTCATAGTATGTGAAAAAACAACAACTTTTGGCTTTATAACTGAATGGAAACTTTATTAATTGTTACAGCACAGAACCCTGTACATATGTCTGTCTTATACAAGAATGACCATCAGTTTATGACTGTTATTTCAACCCAACCAAGTAAAAAATAGACTTTATATATCGTTGGACATAATGATTCAGTTTTTAGCAACTGCAAACACCAGGTGGTACTAGTAATTACTTTTCAGTTATTCAATACATTTTTGAAAAATCTTTATTTTTGTAATTTTAGTTAATATTGTGTAACAAAGTGTGTTTTGTCTGTAATTTTCATGCACTGATTGTTGTATATAACAGGTGAGGGAAATGTGGAAGCAAGTTGAAGATTTTGATCGTACCGGAGAAGCTGAACGTGAAGTTGTTGAATCGATTGTGCAGAAAACTGTCAATAAATACAAGTTAGATGCTTCTGATATAAGCGTGAAAGTTCCAGATATGTTACTTCGGGAATGTGGAGATGAGATTAGACGAGTGAGTTATTTTATGGTCATGAAGTTTATGTTTAAAATACTTATAGATTGATCTGTGTTGCTAGTTTTAGTAAATTTGGACTTTGTGATCAAATATCAGGCAGCATAATTATTCAGAATGATGAATTCACATACAATATTTAGATAACTGAGGTTCTATGTGAATTATCGTACAATATTTAATCCTATTTCCCGACTCTTGATCTGATTAGACTCGCAGTATAATGTTCTTTGTACTAATTTATATATAGATGTAATGACTAGTAATTTTCTTTGCCTGAATGTTTCAAACCAACCATCAGTTGCTTGTAGAAAAGAAAGTTCTGTATATGATGGTATATGATGGAATACTGAAAAGTGAAATACCTAGTTTATTTTTTGCTATTCCTAAAGGGTGTTGCCTTGGAGAGGTATCGCTGTATTTTGTATTCATCTGTACATGAATGTAGACATCAGCCAATCAGTTTGATTTATTTTACAGAGAAATATTGACAACACTTACCAAGGAGGAAAGTTAAATCTAGTCAGTGTATTACAACTCTGGAGTCTGTGTCTGCATCTTTACCTTGAAAAACTCAATCAAGGTTTGTTTTTTATCTTCCCCTGACTTCTTGAAATATTATTTTTATGGCCCCAGACTCCAATGGCGTGGGGGATATAGTGATTGCCTTGTCTGTCTGTCAGTCATAGGTCCAGTAAATTTGAAAAGGTCAGTGGTCCGATGGTCTAGTAAATTTTTCAGTGATAATTTTACCATGTTTCAGAACAAAAAATGAAACACTTTAATCACTCTCGAAAAATATGTTTGTGGCCAACTTGTATAAAATTTTGTGTGTACTCATTTTGGACCACTAAAAGTAGTAAAGTTTGTATTTTCACTGGACCGAATGTCCGGCGACCGAATGTCTGGTGCTTAAAAAAGTTTTTTGTGCAGACTGTACCAAAGGCATATATGTTTATTGAATGCAGCATCTATTTTTTTACATAAATATCTATAGTCTAGCACTGATTGTTATAACTATATATTGGAAAGCCAAAGTAATTTTAGTTGAAGATGACTTTAACTGAACAGTTTAGGATACTTGCAAGTCTTATTTTTATTGAAACTTAGCTAGATATTATTATACTATTAGAACTTTGTAGAATTGGGCTTTTTGTTGGAAGTATTGAAACACATTTTTGTATTTTAGTTGGTTTACCCAAGTTTGAAGAGGAAGTGAAGAAATTAACTTCACAGGCACATTTACAACAAAATTACGCTCAAAATGCACAAACATTGAGGTAAGACACATCAGTAACTTCTGTCTGAAGATTTTTTATGTTCTAGCTTTCAACCATGGTAGACAAGTTTTATAGTAGCCACAGTTATTTTTCTAAAGAGAATACGGTAATAAGGATTTCCACATTGTATTATTTGGTTATCTTGTTGAAATAGAACATATGTTTTGTATATATTAGCAATAATAATTTAATCTGATGAGTATTTCATTGTTTTCTTCCAATTTTGTTTTATCTTAACATACCCTGATGAAGGCTAATTGTATAGCCGAAATGTTGGTAAAATAAATTAGATAAACACATCTGTTGTTAGTTGTTCGTTCCATACACATCTTTATTGATTTCAATTTTTTATTTTGTTTGATTTTGAATTGTAATGAATAAGATTATAAGCTTTTGTTGTCACCCATCATGTAATTTACTGGTGGAAATTCAAGTATTTTTATTAGTTACTGTTTCTTGTTACTACAGGGATGACAATATTCCAGATATATCTGTTCTGAAAGAGCTATGAGTTCTGAGCAAAATAAAAGTTATTTGGTGAAAATATCTCAAGAATTGGCAAACTTACGGCCAATTTAATCTGCACTGAAGGATTTTCTTTAATACAAACTTAGTTAAGTATGGAAACAATGTGGTTGAACGCCTCTTGTTTGGCAAAAATGGTTAGCCGCATATGATTTTCAGGATTTTTAATTTGGCTCTGTTACTATTACTAGTTCTTTGTGGTATTTGTCATTATATATATATATTTTTATTTGTAGGCAACAAATGTCTGAACGTATCCCGATGTTGAAAGCATCCATTGAAAAGTTGAGTCAGAAATTGGATTCTACTTTATTTGTGGACAAATCTCCTGAATCCATTAGAACTACAGTAAGTGAACCAGTCTATTCTAATACACAGACTGTGTTACAAGATTTCACTCACAATAAATACATTAGGACGTTAGACATTGAACCAGTCTTTTTAAAGTCTGCTGAAGTTGAAGTGGACAAAGTTTTGTCTGAACAGAAGCAGTATTTTAATGACAAAAGTAAGAACCTGCCCAGAGAATTTGATGATAAGGTTAAATGTGACAGGAATGTACTTCATTCTATTAAGACTTCAAGTAAAAAGATACGATCTGAGTATGATGTGAAGGGTGTAAAATATCAAGCTGATGGTAAAATTGATAAAAAAAAGAATGATAAAATTGTTAAAAGGCAAATTACTGAGAAAAATAATAGGACCATTGGTATTGAACCTCAAAACTTAATTAAAAGTCAGAGCAAATCTATAAGTGTTCCTGATCAAGACAAATATATGGTGAACGATGATAGACAGTATACTGGTAATATTTGTTTTGAATGTGGCCCAAAATGTGTTTGCAGTAAAACAGCTGTTGCTATGACAACTTGCTCCACTAGCCTTCATACAGCAGTATGTTCTAGTCAAAGTTCTGACTCACCATTAATTGACCCAGCAATGATTTCAGAAAAATTGCACATTTTTGAAGAAACTTTAAAAGCTGTTGGTTTTCATCCTGATTCTGAGAGTTCAGTCTCTGAACTAAACGATAAATCAGATAAATCAGATAAAATATTTAAACCTGTCCATGATTCACCACACTCATCAAACATTGACAGTTCTGGTTACCTAAGTTATAAGTCATCTGTAAGTCCTAGAGATGATAAATCCTCTTGTCATGATTGTGTGTCCCAGGGAACATTTACCTCATCACTCACCAGTCCTCATTCAGTATGTAGCCAACTAAATTCTGGTGACTATCAATCAAACAGACTTCATTCTATTGATGAATTTATCAATGTTGATAATAATGAGACACTATTATATCCTGATACATCAACTAGAAAGTTCTTACCCTTAAAGGATATGGCTTTAGATGATGCTCTAACACATCGAGCTGAGGCAACACATTTAGTGAGACGATCTGTTAGTCCCCTGTCAGACAGATGTAGTAAAACTGAGGCTGATTTGTGTTTTGTTGAAAAACATGACAGAAAATACATTCCAGTTGACCAAATTGGGATCTCCAGTCCTTGTAGAAAATTCACTCCATTAAAAGACATGTCCATGTGTTCTGAACCTTCTGTTAATGATGGCAGTGAAGAAATATTGGTTTCTGACCTAAATGGTCTAAGGTCCAAGTCTTGTGTTAGTAAATATATGGAGATGACAGGTCAATGTGACGATATTATTACCTTGGGGTCACCTAGTCAACTTCAGGTGGACTTAGTCAAGTCAGATCATGTTATTGAAGCGTTTCCAAACTGTGACAATGATAATCAGACAGTTGACAGCACTGAAGATGTTTTCAGTAACACTGGTAGTAAAATATCACAGTTTGTTAAGTTTCCTGACCCTGATAATACTAGTCAGGTGTCCGATTGTAAACACAGTGAGATTTTAACTCGTGATAATGAACGTACTAACCCAGCTATAGAAAAGTGTAAAACTGCTTATAGGTTTGTAAGAAGTCCGAGGGGTACACTAAAACATGTTAGATTTTGTCTGCCATCAGAAAATTAGAATTTAGAAATTTAGTTGTTGAATGATAAGTAGTGGAGTTCATATTTTATGTGACTTTATGTCATTGCAATTAAAAAACATACATGTACTTGATTTCCTGACACTTTATGTTTGAGTCATGTTATATACTTCTACTCGATGTTATGTGCTATATTTGACTGTGTTACTACCAATATGTGTTCTGTTATGTAAAGACTACCTATAATTAATACATCAGCCAGTTGGTAGTTTATCTTCATATATGAACATTTTGATATATTTTCTTTAAGATTATGTGCCAATATGTGTTCAATTAATCATATGATTGAGTTGTATGCTGATTTAAATTTATGTATAAATGTTATTAGATCATAATTATGTACTCTTTGTTAAAATACATGTAAACTCTTAATCATTATTGATAAAGTGTCACTGAGTTTTTAAGTTTAAACTTATCAATTAATTGAAGTATGGCTTTTGAATTGCAAATCTTTTTCTTTCTGCATAAAAACAAGAGACCTAATAAAGTGTCAGTCTGTGATAATAAAAACTGTTGTTTAATAACAAGTATTTAGGGACATTTCAGTTACTGACAGTTTATTAAGTAGAGATTATATTTATAAATTAAAATCCACCAGATCATTGTTACTATGCAATTAGTTACATTCTTACACCAGGGATTCCATGTGTTCATTTCTATGTAATATTTTTAGCTGCACATATTTTGTGTTTATTGTTAACTTGTTATCTTGTTCTAATTAAAATTTTGAATTTGAAATAAAGCTATTTATTCAAAAGAATAGTTACGTTATTTTTTTCTTTCACAAATAAATACTGGAATCCTTGGTAAATGAACTGTGATACTTAAATAACTGACAGATGATGAGTTTTTCATATCTCTAAACAAAATATGGTGTATTTGAATTTATTTATTTTAATGAACACTTTAATTAGAGTAAACCAAGACTTCTGCTCCGCTTCAAGGTTTAAATACAGTTTTAATTAAAGATCTTAAATCAGATGTTTGAAAATGAAGCTTTTAATGTTTTGACTGTGATCTTAAGTCATTGACTCATTCCATGATAAAAACTGAGCAGTACTTTGCAGACATTATCTTTTAGACAGAAAAGTCTTTTATTTTTGGCTTACTGTGGGGATGTAAACTCTCAGCAGATTTATATTCTCTGTGAAAGTTGATTTATATTAGGATTCCATTATTTTGATATTCACTACAGTGTATTCCTGAAATGATATTTACACAGTACATACAAGATTGTTTGTCAGTGAAATCATCCAACATGTACATATGTTTTATATTACCTCACTCACACTGATGTGCACATGTTTCTGCTGGTCAGTTTGACCTGGCACATCTCCATCGTTAACCACTGATCACACTCCTCCATGTTACACTACATGTACTGAGCTGAACTTAGTTCACTTAATGCTGTTAGTAAAACAATTAAATGAAAAACTCCCACAACACATTTAGATCTAAACTGCTACAGTACTTGACTTGTTAGCTTGTCTGTTTTGAAGAAAAAGTCAAGTTATTGTGATCCCTGCGGTGTCTGCGTCGTGCAAAAACATTAATGTAGCTCATAACTCAGAAACTGTAGGAGGTAGCTACATGAAACTTCCTAGGTGGACAGATCTCACTGAGGCATAGATGGATAGATCTCACTGAGGCAGTGAACAGACGTTGGCACCGCTTGCAGTGCTCTGGTTTTTACTGGGCACATGAAATAGTGATGCCTGGAAATTACGCCAGTAATAGGTTAATATCATATGTACCGGTATGCATTCGTTTCAAATGATGTTATTTAAGATAATATGGTTTCTATAGACTTTGGGATGATACATCAGTTTTATGAGAATCAGAAACATTGGTAGTGTGACAATTTGTTGACAGTATCTGTTTGTACATTGTGGATTGACTTTTCTTCTAAGCTGGTGATTATAGATCTGAGATCAATAAAAGGTTTTAAAAAGGAAGCATTTAATTGGTTGGGTGTGAGAACTCCTTTAAAATTGACCAATAGAAAGGCTTCATTCATGTACTGTATCTCTTGTTCTGTTGTGAGCCATCAAACTAACATTCTGTTTAAATGTTGAAATAAAAATCTCAGATTAAATAGCATAATAAAGTAGAACTGACTTTTGATAATATTATCCACTCAGAAATTTAACATTCATGGTAAAGTGCAACAACGTATTTATCTTTGCAAGAAACTCACTTTTTAGGATTATTTCTTCTTAATGACAGAAGTACATTAAATTTTACTGTTAGGCATAAATTTAATTATTTGTATTTTCAGTCAGTTGGACTTGGACTAGTAGGACCTTCACCTAAGCAAAGTTTTAGTCCTGGTAAAGGAATGACGCCAGCAGGAGGTATAGGTGTACCACGCTCACCAAATTCTGGTTTGTACATATGCTTATACATATGCTTGTTTACATGATACCATGTGTACCAGTAAATGATTTGTAAGAATACATAAAAGTGTGTGATAAATGTACCTGAGGCTATTAAGCAAAAGATCTCAATCAGGTGAGATTTTAGGATCGATGAATGTCCGGCATCCGGTCACAATTAGTTTGTTTACACTCTAGCATCCACAGCTCTTTACCAATCGTAATCAAACTTGGACACACTGTATATGGCCATAATGTCTCGGCCAAGTTTGATATGGGCAAAATCAGACTAGAACATCAAGAGTTATATGCCCTTGACTTAGAAAATTTGCTATATTTGAGCTTGTTCACACTTTAGCGCCTTCATTTATTTACCGATCGTGATAATATTTTCAGTGAACGTGTATGACCTAAAAATCTTGGACATGTTTAATTATGGGCGAAATCGGACTTGGACTACAAGAGTTATGGGTCCTTGACTTAGAAAATTTGCTATATTTTAGCTTGTTTACACTGTAGCACCTTCATTTATTCACCGATCCTAATCATAAATACAATGAATGTGTATTATCTTAAGGTCTTGGACAAGTTTAGTGATGGGTGAAATCGGACCGCAACTTCAAGAGTTATGGGCCCTTGGCATAGAAAATTTGCTATATTTCAGCTTGCTTACAGTCTAGCACCTTTAATTCTTCACTAGTCCTAAATATGTTTACAGTGAATGTGTATAACCTAAAGGTGTTTGAAGTGTTTGATTATGGGTGGAATTGAGCTAGTACTTGTAGAGTTATGGGCTCTCGACTTAGAAAAGTTGCTACATTTTAGCTTGTTTACAGTATTATAGCACCTTCATTTCTTTAATAATCATAATTGTGTTTACACAGAATGTAAATTGACCTGCATCCAGTATTCATAAAAATTAGAGTTGGTTTTGATCAAAATCTATGTAGAAACAAGTTATACCAAATGATAACTGTGTTACCTGGTCGTTAATTATAGTGTCTTTGTTCTCAGGTGAGGGGTCATAGGCCATCTTGGCCCTCTTGTTATTTAATATCATAATTTTTTTATAATATCAACACCATAAAATCTACATACTGTGTTCTTTAAATATCAATATTTGAGAGAAGAAATGGAATAAAATTTCATAGTTTCTTCTTTTGCCATTAAAATGTGTCTCATTTATAAAATTGGTTTATGAAATAATTTATTTCTAACTTTTCCAGCGATCGAAACACCAGAAGCTATTGGACAGATTTCTGAAAAAGTGAAAGCATCAGTGCGTAGAGGTCCCGATAGTTTGTTCAAATCAGCCAATCTTAATCTGGATAAAAAGTAAGATTTTATGGCACTGTCTTAAATGGGATGTGTTAAATTACTTACATTTCTTCTGTACTTCATTGTTGAATGATTCAGATACAATTTAAATGTATTGTGGCGCTGACGGTCGGAACATACTTGATCATATCTCGTATTCTGTTACTTCCCTTTAAGTCCAAATAAGCATTTGTTAAACGTATCGGACTAGCGTAAAGTTAAACTAATCAAACCTTGTTTTAGAACCCCCACAAGTATATGAATGGTTAGATATCTTTACAATCACTTAACGAATGATTCGACATAGGTTGACAATGTTTTAGCGTAAGGGTGATGGAAAACTCGTACGCGGAAGTTCAGTCATTGAACGCTTATTAAATGCGCAAGGTAGGCGCTTGCATATGTCACAGAACAATATGAGGATTGGCTGTAGTTACGGAAAGGTATTAGCCAATGAAATCGCTGCAGGTGTTATATAAGCCATAGTCACAGGAGAAAAACTCAGTATCGTTTATACTCTCATGAAAGCAACATCACTTTATCAATTGACGGTGACTTTGTCCGTATTACGACTACAAAATCTGTCTACTCGGGTTCTCATAGAAAGTTTAGCTATCGTGAGAGAGTGGCAGATTAGTTAGTCTAGATGCCGGATTGTCGTCGAAAGATTCAGCTGAGTTGGAACTTACTGTCAGCTACAGGCTTTAGTAAGTATATAAGTTGTAGAGCTAATATTGTTACGCTCTAGCTCATATAGACCAGATATATTTTCTATTTGAGAATACACGTAGTTCTGAATAGTGGTTCTTGTTGAACTGTATCGTCCATACGCCATTATTTATAAGTTTGGTCCCTTGTAATGATTTACGTTATAGTGTAGTTCCATCCTTTCGTTTTTAAATGTTACATACATTGTATATCTTTTGTTACCAATCAATTAAGCCAAGGTAGGCCCAAAGAAAATTGTTATATCTAACTGTACATATTAAGTTACAGCCCGGTTATAGGGTTTGTGTTTATTTTATTTAGTGTATTATGCTCGGTACATGTTACAGTATACATAGGGTCTGTAAGGTTAAATTTGTATGAACACGACTGAAATTGTTTTTAAGTTTTGATGGTGACAATGTGCTCTGTTTACAGTGTGTTTTGTCTTTTTTTCTAAAGATTGCAAGAACCATCATCAATACCAAGGCCTCGAGACTCACAGTCAAGTTCCCGTCATTCATCACGACCTACATCTGCTAGAAGTACTACAAGTAAGTAAAGTATTTTATTTACGATTATATATGGTGTGAAATGTCCATCTTTATGTGTTATATAGATACTAGGATACTGTGCTATGTAGATACTAGGATACTATGTGTTATATAGATACTAGGATACTACATGTTATACAAATACTAGGATACTATGTGTTCTATAGATACTAGGATACTATGTGTTATATAGATACTAGATTACTATGTGTTATATAGATACTAGATTACTATGTGTTATATAGATACTAGGATACTATGTGTTATATAGATACTAGGATACTATGTGTTATATAGATACTAGGATACTACATGTTATACAAATACTAGGATACTATGTGTTCTATAGATACTAGGATACTATGTGTTATATAGATACTAGATTACTATGTGTTATATAGATACCAGATTACTATGTGTTATATAGATACTAGGATACTATGTGTTATATAGATACTAGCATACTATGTGTTATATAGATACTAGGATACTATGTGTTATATAGATACTAGCATACTATGTGTTATATAGATACTAGGATACTATGTGTTCTATAGAAACTAGGATACTACATGTTATACAAATACTAGGATACTATGTGTTATATAGATACTAGGATACTATGTGTTATATAGATACTAGGATACTATGTGTTATATAGATACTAGCATACTATGTGTTATATAGATACTAGAATACTATGTGTTATATAGATACTAGAATACTATGTGTTATATAGATACTAGGATATTACGTGTCATATAGATACTAGGATACTATGTGTTATATAGATACTAGGATACTATGTGTTATATAGATACTAGCATACTATGTGTTATATAGATACTAGAATACTATGTGTTATATAGATACTAGTATACTATGTGTTATATAGATACTAGGATATTACGTGTTATATAGATACTAGGATACTACATGTTATACAGATACTAGGATACTATGTGTTATATAGATACTAGGATAATATGTGTTATATAGATACTAGGATACTATGTGTTATATAGATACTAGGATACTATGTGTTATATAGATACTAGGATAATATGTGTTCTACAGATACTAGGATACTATGTGTTATATAGATACTAGGATACTATGTGTTCTACAGATACTAGGATACTATGTGTTATATAGATACTAGGATACTATGTGTTATATAGATACTAGGATACTATGTGTTATATAGATACTAGGATACTATGTGTTATATAGATACTAGGATAATATGTGTTATATAGATACTAGGATAATATGTGTTCTACAGATACTAGGATACTATGTGTTATATAGATACTAGGATACTATGTGTTCTACAGATACTAGGATACTTCATGTTATACAGATACTAGGATAATATGTGTTATATAGATACTAGGATAATATGTGTTCTACAGATACTAGGATACTATGTGTTATATAGATACTAGGATACTATGTGTTCTACAGATACTAGGATAATATGTGTTATATAGATACTAGAATAATATGTGTTATGGATACTAGGATACTTTCTGATGTGTGAATCAATTTAGTTTGTATGTATTTACTCTCTGTTTTTAGTGATAAAGTATTTAACATTGCAACTTTTCATTATTTTATGATTCCTATGTATTCTGTGTAATCATAATGTCTGTCTGTATATTTCATTATTTCTGTTTGCAAAGAGCTCACCACTTTTACAGAACAATACCACAGTAATCTGTTGGTAATACTTCTTAATATAATTTTTAAAATAAATCCAAATTAATGTACTGTAGTCTTCAACTGTAACAAATAAATAATTTTGTTAAAAGTATAAGATCCTTTCTTCAAAATGCATATATATATATAAGTATATAAGAAAGGAAATAACAAAATTATACCTGAATTTAAAAGGTAGCAAGGGTTCACTGAAGACGACTCCACGGTCCAGTAGAGATAAAGTAGTTCGCCAGACAGTGTCTAAATCCAGAGATGATCAGTCATTCACTAAGTTATCAAGTCCTAGAACTATGATGGAAAGGTTACCTCTTGGAGATAGCTCACTCATGTCTGATTTAGGGAGAAATGACTCAAGTGTGCATGCTTTCCAACCATTGTCAGCACGATCTAATAGATCAGATATATCCAGTAGTACCATCACAGACAAAGGAGACAACTTTGACTCACCAAGGTCTGTCAGATCTGTCACATCAGAGGGTAGAAGTAACAGGGATGACACTCTTACAGAAACACAACATGAAGAAAGTAGTGTGGGTAGGAAGACTCCTACAGATCTACTTGTTGATGAAATTATGGGAGAGGGGGAGATTCTGTCTCCGTTTAATTCAGGTAGATATCACTGTATTAAGTACTTCTTTAAAGACTCCTCTTCTTATCATTATTGCTAATGTCAGTCAGAATCAGATATGTGATAGAGGATTTAAGATATGAAAACAAACAAACATGTATTGATTTATGAATTAGATGTTAACTAATAGGTGTATGTATTATTGTACATGGTGTGCAGCTAATGTTGAAAGGTCATCCTTATTTGATGATTTTCTGTTTTTAAACATAGAAAGTCCAGGCCCAACATTATAACTATGTGGTTGTGTAATTCAGGTATGGAAGCTTTCCATACTAGATGTGAGATACGTAGAACACCTGAACTGATAGAGGCCATGAAACATGAGAGTGTCACTCAACCTGATGAACCTGTAAATGATCTGATTGATAACAACCATAAAGATGATGAACCTGATATAAATGCTGAACAGTTTGTTGACATAGAAGGTCCAGAGTTAGACTATGAATGCTATATGCATGATTTAGAAGTAGACAAATCTGATGATGTTAAATACAAGAGTGGAAACTGTGATAAAAATCTGTATGATACGAACAGTGGACAAACAGTGCCTGATGATGTTGATTTAGAACAAGAGGTTGTTGATGCTGATGTAGAGCTATATAATACAAGAAGAGTTGCTGGTGTAAATGTTGAGTTAAATGAAGAATTAGATGACAATGAGGAGTTGTTAATGAGAAGCAAAGAAGCAGGAGAGATGGTAGGGAAGATTAGTGGTATAAATGATGAAGTTGTTAAAGATATGATTGAAGAAGGTATTAGACAAGTTACTTGTGATGGTTTAAGGGATCTAGATGAAGATGGAAACGATGTACAACAATGGTGAGTTTAAATTCATTTCTTGAACATGTTAGTTAAGAATGAAGTTATGTTTTTACATGTTAGGTAGCTTGTCTGATGTATTAATTATACTTAATGTGAGTTTTAATGTTGTCTAAGGTCTGTCATGAAAAAAAAAATATTTTCTGAAATTTGTATCATAACAACATAAAAGGAAGTTTGATACTGAAGCATTTGTCGTAAGAAAACAAAACTGTATTGTCAAATCATAGAAATAATTTGTCCTTCACTCCAGGCCAGTATGGAAGAGTTTATTTTATTAGAAATTGTTTATCTGATCCTAATTAGATAGGTTTCAGACTACCAATCCTTTCACATAATTAGAATACCATTGTTATGTGTATGTTTAAAAATGTTCTATGCTGACTTATGTTACATATATTATATCTTATTTGTGTAGTAGTTTTGATGGTGGTGATGACTTACAAGCTGAAGAAGTCTGTGAACCAGAATTAGATGATGAGGATAACATATCTGATGTCTCTCAGCAGTCAACAGAAGATGTCATTGTTATTGATAAAAGTATAAGCATGACACCAAAAGTTATGTCAGGTAAGATTTCATATAAATGTCAGGTAAGATTTCACATAAATGTCAGGTAAGATTTCACATAAATGTCAGGTAAGATTTCACATAAATGTCAGGTAAGATTTCACATAAATGTCAGGTAAGATTTCACATAAATGTCAGGTAAGATTTCACATAAATGTCAGGTAAGATTTCACATAAATGCACTACATAATAATAAGTGTGTTAAATAATTGTCAGTAGCTGTTGATCCAATACTTTATTGTTTTATATTCTTTTATATCCATGTTCCACACTTGTATTTTAATCAAATTATTTTAGTAATAAGAGACTAAGTCCTCAATGAATTTTACCTTAAATTACTTATATTTGATTTTATTGTCATTTACTTTTGGATCCATTAGATACTTGAGTGACTTTGTTGATTTATTTTATTCAAATAAGGAAAGCCTGCATTATAAAAAAGTGTTGTAATAATCCAGATTAAAGAATTAACATGTTACCATGGTGACATGTTCCTCCATGTATTGTAATGTAGTGATTAACATTTTATGTAAGTATTACGTGTGATTTATGTTTGCAGGGAGACTTCTGCTTAGTTCTATGTCACCTGAGAGTCCAGTTACATTGTTAGAAGATGAACAATTCCCTTCATTAGAAAATTCACCTAGAGAAGCGATAGTGATCAGTTCTGGTCTCAGAGCAGGTACACCTTGTATTTATAAATTTATATTGATGTTCTAAGTTTTGTTCTTCATTCTAAAGCTTACAGGCTGTTTTAATGTATGATTTATTATGTTTTACTTTGAAATAAAAACTTCTGATATGATTTCCTGTATGTTTGAAAATTTTGAGAATGTTTCCATTGTTTGTTAAAGAATAGGAAATTTTAAATGAAGTAAGTTATCTTGTCTTTTAATCACAGTTTAGCATATTTGTCCCAGCTGTATTTTAAATGAAAATAAACTATTGCTGCTGAAAAATTCCGAATCAAGTATGTGTACATGTAAATGAACAATTCCAAACACCATGTTTTGTATTGTAGGAGACACCAATGTTGCATTATTTTCACCAGATGGTCAGTGGACAGACATACAGTCATCACTGACAGCATCACCTGGTGATTTTATGTCTGCATCTTTACATGGAGGATTATTTGGTACTGTCCATATTTACATGTATTTTGTAGACTGATTTTTATACTAATAGATCAAAAACTTTAATATATATGTGAATGTAGTGGATACACTCATGTGTTTAATTGGCCAGTTATCTACATGATGATTCAGCATAATAACAGATGAAGCCCCAATAAAATACTGTAGAGAGAAGATACAGTAAATAGACACATTCACATCACGTGACCACTTGGATAAATACTGATACTTGTACACAGTCCTATTTCCTACACACACATTTCAGTACTTCAGTAGTGATTTATTGATTTATTAATACAAAAAAAATTTTGTTGTGTCTTGAAAAAGGTGGTCCACGCCGAAACATTGGCAGTACGGTTGTTTAGTTTATATAAGTGTTTTTGTTGTTGAATTGTCATAAATTTTAATACTCAAAATACTCAAATATCAATGTCAGATGATAATTATTGACAAAGGTAAGTAAATTATAATAAGTACTGTTAGTTGAACGTCCATTTTTAACATTTATCATTTTCTTGTTTTTTCAATTCAGGTGAGAAAGCACCCCTCACTAAAGATTTATTGTCTCAATCTCTCGTAACAGATCGTAGTCCATTAAGTGATGAGATCAGGAAAATGTTTAAGAAAGCAGCAGCTGACACGCCCCCTCGAGGAAATCAACAAACAAACAATGGTAAAAGATTGAGTTAGTTTTATAACACTAGGAACATATTATAAGTACATTAAAGAAAGTTTATAATTGAGTTTTAAAGTAACTGAGCAGTCTTCACGAAAAACTTTTTTAAGCACTGGACATTCGGTCCAGTGAAAATGCAAACTTTACTGGACCGAATGAACTTTTAGTGGACCGAAATGAGAATACACAAAATTCTATATAATTTGGCTGTATGTCATATTTTTGGAAGTTTATTCAAATATTTCATTTTTTTGTTCTGAAAAAAATAAGGTAAAATTATCACTGAAAAATTTACCGGACCACTGACATTTTCAAATTTACCGGACCTATGGCCATTTTGGTGGCCTCGGTCCAAGGTCTGGTGCTAAATTCGAAGACTGTAACTGTACATAGAAGATAATTTAAATTATTGTATTGTATAGTGATTGTACTTGGCATCTAATGATGCAGGGAGTATAGTGATTGTACTTGGCATCTAATGATGCAGGGAGTATAGTGATTGTACTTGGCATCTAATGATGCAGGGAGTATAGTGATTGTACTTGGCATCTAATGATGCAGGGAGTATAGTGATTGTACTTGGCATCTAATGATGCAGGGAGTATAGTGATTGTACTTGGCATCTAATGATGCAGGGAGTATAGTGATTGTACTTGGCATCTAATGATGCAGGGAGTATAGTGATTGTACTTGGCATCTAATGATGCAGGGAGTATAGTGATTGTACTTGGCATCTAATGATGCAGGGAGTATAGTGATTGTACTTGGCATCTAATGATGCAGGGAATATAGTGATTGTACTTGGCATCTAATGATGCAGGGAGTATAGTGATTGTACTTGGCATCTAATGATGCAGGGAGTATAGTGATTGTATTTGGCATCTAATGATGCAGGGAGTATAGTGATTGTACTTGGCATCTAATGATGCAGGGAGTATAGTGATTGTACTTGGCATCTAATGATGCAGGGAGTATAGTGATTGTACTTGGCATCTAATGATGCAGGGAGTATAGTGATTGTACTTGGCATCTAATGATGCAGGGAGTATAGTGATTGTACTTGGCATCTAATGATGCAGGGAGTATAGTGATTGTACTTGGCATCTAATGATGCAGGGAGTATAGTGATTGTACTTGGCATCTAATGATGCAGGGAGTATAGTGATTGTACTTGGCATCTAATGATGCAGGGAGTATAGTGATTGTACTTGGTATCTAATGATGCAGGGAGTATAGTGATTGTACTTGGCATCTAATGATGCAGGGAGTATAGTGATTGTACTTGGCATCTAATGATGCAGGGAGTATAGTGATTGTACTTGGCATCTAATGATGCAGGGAGTATAGTGATTGTACTTGGCATCTAATGATGCAGGGAGTATAGTGATTGTACTTGCATACATTTCTCCTATAATAATTTAGATTGATATGAATTAGATTTGTGTGTTTTTGAATATAAAATATTCATTTGTTTTTAACAAGTTTCAGAAGATGAGAACAGTGCTAAATTTGTTGACCAGGAAAATACGACTGATATCGGAAGACATGTTTTAAAACAAACTGATATTGCCTGGGAGAGTACAGAAAACATTGATGATATTGAGTTACCAAGTTTTAGTGAGTCGGAAGATGTTGACATTGATACCTTGTTACAGAAAGGTGAAAATTTGCTGCAGTTAGAATGTGAAGGTCTTGATGACTTTTTTGCCAGCAAAACACCCGAGTTACCAAAACGCAACCAGCCGATGAGCTGTTCTGATAAGTCACTACAGCAGGATGTTGACAGATCTTTAGAGAATTCTGTTGGAGAAGTTACTACAGAGTGGCCAACGTTTCCACTCGGTGATCCATCACCACTTATATCATTCACGCCATGATTGTATTTTTCATCTTATTAGCTCGACTGTTTTCAAGAACAAAGTTGAGCTATTGTGATCACTGCTTGGTCTGCGTCGTGAAAAAACTTAAATGTGGCTCATTATTCAGAAATTATAAGAGATAGCAAGATGAAACTTCATAGGTGGATAGATCTCACTGAGGTGGTGAGCTGACTAATGTTGGTACCACCTGCAGTGCTCTTGTTTATTTATTTAGATTACTTGTTAATTGGGCACCTTGGTCAGTTTGAACAGAAGCAGTTTAAACATTTAGACAACAGTACAAAATTAAATTACAGCACAATATTTTAATTCTAAGGTCAGAGGCTATGAACTGAATTTTAAAGTTAATGTTAACATTCTCTGATTGGTGTCTTTGTAGTCTTAATTGACCAATTAAAAGTCTGGAATCTAGATTTTATTTCCATTCTAGGTTTGTCATAACCTTCAGCTTTTGAAATAATTGACATACTTGTATTTTAGAATTGGAAGAAAAAGCTCTTGATTTTAATACATTTTTATGGAAGAATCTGACAGTATTTTCCTCAGTTTGGTTATTTGTATTCTGATATTTGTAGTAAATTTTCTACATGTAAATTTCTTGGACTAAAAATGTACAAAACTAATGCTTGTCTTAGAGAGCCTGCAGATATGTATGTTTGGAGATCCTATTCAGTATTTGTTATTTAACTTGGATTACTGTTCAACTTTGTAACTCTTACTCTCAAGTTTTGTTTAATTGTTCATTTTATATTTATGTTCATGTATAGATCATGAACATGTCTGTGTGATGTATAATAATGTAGATTTGTTTAATTAATGGTCTTTCCTCATGATCTAGTATTAGAACGAAGTGTTTAGAAATATCAACTGTTGTAATTTAACATTTGTTAGCATATATTTTCTTGGCTAATTGTTAGCATATCTTTTCTTGGCTAGTTTCTTTGGTGTATTCTAATTTAATAGTTTTGTAACTTTCATTTCATTTTGTTAGAATTACTTCATATTAACAAAAATAGAAGTATCCCATTTATATGTGTATACAGTTTTTGTTAATATTTATTTATCAAACCTCTTTAAATGTTAATATTGGGGTTAATATGTGTGTTTGTGGTAACCCTACCTACTTCAGTGGGTATGTAGAAAACTTTTCTTTTATTTTTTTATGTTGAACCCAAAATACTTGTTAGAATGCTATTTTTATTAAAAAAAAAATTTACTCCAGAGATAAAAAAAAGTTGGGAAGGGACCTTTTTTGGTGAGTAGGTAGCATTACCACAAACAAAATATTTTTTAAGGTTGACCTAATGTAATAAAGAAAGTCAGAACTTCAATCATTGATGCACCTTTAGTATACTGCTTTGTGACTTGTACTAAACTAAAATGTTTCTAGGCATGAAAAATCTAAGTCTGACATATACCAGTAAAATCCTTTTATTAGAAAATAAAAACTATAAAAAGACGACAAAAAATATTCAAGCCATGCTCAGTTGTTTGTATTATATTTATGTACTTTTGAAGTTTAATGTACTATAAATGTGATTTGGGGTTAGTTTAGTTGATAATAATGTAACACACATACATTATGAGATAAACACTTTAGTTGATAATGATGTAACACACATACATTATGTGATAAACACTTTAGTTGATAATATATAACACACATACATTATGAGATAAACACTTTAGTTGATAATGATATAACACACATACATTATGTGATAAACACTTTAGTTGATAATGATATAACACACATACATTATGTGATAAACACTTTAGTTGATATTGATATAACACATACATTATGAGATAAACACTTTAGTTGATAATGATGTAACACACATACATTATGAGATAAACACTTTAGTTGATAATGATATAACACACATACATTATGAGATAAACACTTTAGTTGATAATGATATAACACACATACATTATGTGATAAACACTTTAGTTGATAATGATATAACACACATACATTATGTGATAAACACTTTAGTTGATATTGATATAACACATACATTATGAGATAAACACTTTAGTTGATAATGATATAACACACATACATTATGTGATAAACACTTTAGTTGATAATGATATAACACACATACATTATGTGATAAACACTTTAGTTGATATTGATATAACACACATACATTATGTGATAAACACTTTAGTTGATAATGATATAACACACATACATTATGTGATAAACACTTTAGTTGATAATGATATAACACACATACATTATGTGATAAACACTTTAGTTGATATTGATATAACACATACATTATGAGATAAACACTTTAGTTGATAATGATATAACACACATACATTATGTGATAAACACTTTAGTTGATAATGATATAACACACATACATTACGGATAAACACTTTAGTTGATAATGATATACGACACATACCATTATGTGATAAACACTTTAGTTGATAATGATATAACACACATACCATTATGTGATAAACACTTTATTTGATAATGATATAACACACATACATTATGTAATAAACACTTACGTTGTTAAGTTGATGTAACCGTCTGCCAGCACATGACATTAAGAGTAATGATTTTGATGTGTTACAGCCGTGTACATCATTTATTATCTAAACTACTAATTATTAAACCTGTTATATTGTGCTCAAGAACCAATTAGATTCCTCAAGTTCATCACTGTAGGTGACTCTTTCAACACGTAAAGTCTTACTCAACAATGATTCCTTTTCATCTGAATCATAATCCTCGGCTACAGGTTCACTTATTTCTGAATGTTGGTCAGTTTGAACATAGAGTTGTTGATGTTCATCCCAGGCCTGTCGTTCACCAGATGCAAAAATAAGATAATACACAACACCAGCCAGATGTAAGGCTCCAGCGATAATGAACACTTTGTTCCAACCTCCAGGATACTAGAAAAACAAGACAAACTTACTGGGAAGGATCGTAAATCAAGTTGAAAACATAGGTAGACTTTAAAACCTGTCAATTTCTTACTTATATACTAATATTAATACATACGATGTTACACGCTCTCAGACGTACAGAAGTTCCATGCTTGAACCTAAAAGTAAGAGTCTTTCTTAGACAAGCTATTGTGATAAATGCGGCGTTGAGCCTTCGACACCCAAACCACTCGGCCATGGTTGCGGTATGTATGTAACGTTTATCTAAGAAATAATGAACTTACTTTGGTTAGTTCTATTGCTATGATCTGACTGATGACAGCCCCTATAGTTCCCATTCTGATGATTCCAGTTAACACACTGGTATACCGTGGTGCAAGATCAAGACAGTTTACCTGATAGCCTGCAAATTGACACCAATATGGACGTACACATGGAAATTATTGTAAATTGCATTTTTATCTAAAAAGAGATCGTGTCTGTTCATGCATAAATAACCGTTTTAAAATCAACTTCAATCTTTACAAGTTACTGAATATAGGATAAGTCTCATGTCTTATAATATAAGTACCACATCATTGTACAAGAAATAGGCTAATATTAAGAAATATTAATTACCATCATGATTTAAACCAGATATCTTAGATAAATGTTTGACTAATCAAATATCTGAGATAAATGTTTCATTCACCAAATATCTAAGATAAATGTTTCATTTACAAAATATCTGAGATAAAACGTTTGACTTACCAGATATTGCAAATCCACTAACACCTACCCCCAGACATAGTAAGATTATAGCAATATGATCATTCTTGGGTGCCAGTATACCAAGTATTAGCATACAGATACCTTCAGTGCCAAAACCTGAAATATGTGACATCACAAAATATGTTTAATTTTCACATATTTCCTGCGAGATTTTCTAAAACTGATTATCATAAAGGATTTATATGTACATGATAAATTAAGAGTATATTGTATTGTTACATACATCAAACCATATCATTCTAACATATAACAATCTACCTTGATCAATATACAGTGATATTTCATATATTTCCTTTAAAAAATGGAAATGCTAAGTGTAATTATTACCCAAGTCCTTAATGAGCAAATGCCATGAACACTGATCCATATTTGTTGCTAAACAGATAATCATTGATTGATCAAAAATACAAAATTTTCTAAAGTAGACGCTTATGTTGTTGTGTTGTATAGTTTTATATGTAACAACAGATATGTTGTTGTGGTGTATAGTTTTATATGTAACAACAGATAGGT
Organism: Lutraria lutraria; assembly: GCA_964023205.1. Taxonomy (NCBI): domain Eukaryota; kingdom Metazoa; phylum Mollusca; class Bivalvia; order Venerida; family Mactridae; genus Lutraria; species Lutraria lutraria. The sequence continues at coordinate 561,440 of OZ026845.1, forward strand.
TGTTGTGGTGTATAGTTTTATATGTAACAACAGATAGGTTGTTGTGTTGTATAGTTTTATATGTAACAACAGATAGGTATATACATAGTAATATATAACATATATGATATATACAGTAATATAACATATATCTGATATACACAGTGATATAACATAAATCTGATATATACAGTAATATAACATATCTGACATACACAGTAATATATAACATAAATCTGATATAGTAATATAACAAATATCTGACATACACAGTAATATAACATATAACTGATATACACAGTAATATAACAAATATCTGACATACAAAGTAATATAACATAAATCTGATATATACAGTAATATAAGATATATCTGATATACACAGTGATATATAACATAAATCTGATGATATATACAGTAATATAACATATATCTGACATACACAGTAATATATAACATAAATCTGATATAGTAATATAACATATATCTGATATACACAGTAATATAACAAATATCTGACATACAAAGTAATATAACATAAATCTGATGATATATACAGTAATATAACATATATCTGACATACACAGTAATATAACATAAACATGATATATACAGTAATATAACATATATCTGACATACACAGTAATATATAACATAAATCTGATATAGTAATATAACATATATCTGATATATACAGTAATATATAATATAACATATATCTGATATACACAGTAATATATAACATATAACTGATATACACAGCAATATAACATATATCTGATATACACAGTAATATATAACATATAACAGTAATATAACAAATATCTGACATACACAATAATATAACATAAATCTGATATATAACATATATCTGATATACACAGTAATATATAACATATAACTGATATACTATAACAAATATCTGATATACACAGTAATATAACATAAATCTGATATATACAGTAAAATAAGATATATCTGATATACACAGTAATATAACATAAATCTGATATACACATTGATATAACATATATCTGATATACACATTAATATAACATATATCTGATATATACAGTAACATATAACATACATATATCTGATATATACAGTAATATATAACATATATCTGATATTGATATACAGTAATATATAACATATATCTGATATACACAGTAATATAACATAAATCTGATATATACAGTAAGTAATATAACATATATCTGATATAGACAGTAATATATAACATATATCTGATATATACAGTGATATAACATATATCTGATATACACAGTAATATAACATATATCTGATATACAGTGATATAACATATATCTGATGTGTACAGTAATATAACATATATCTGATATACGCAGTAATATAACATATATCTGATATACGCAGTAATATAACATATATCTGACATATGCAGTACTATAACATATATCTTATATATACAGTAATTTAAACTGTATATTAAACGCGAACAATTCCGACATGAACTCGGTATAAACGCCAACAGAAAAAGAATACAAAATATTACCTATTGTCTCTACAATTTTTCGTGCCACTGTTACTGACAAAAGTTTTTTATGAAGAATTGTGTTGACAAACAACCCTACTGGAATCAGTACAAGTGTCATAAACACATGCGGCAGTCCTGTCCACAAACCATACTACAATATATCATATATTATTACACAGTTATTTTCAAGACTATGTATCACCACAGATTGTTTCAAATTGGATGTTCTGATTAATTCCCTACCATGTTAATATAACAATGATAATACGACCCCATCAAGGTTATACGATCGCAACCTGAGTATTACAATCCCTACCTGGGTATGACAATCCCCACCCGGGTATTACAATTCCTGGGTATGACAATCCCTACCTGGACATGACAATCCCTACCCGGGTATGACAATCCCTACCTGGGTATTACAATTTCTGGGTATTACAATCCCTACCTGGGTATTATAATGGGTCCACAATTACAAAAAATACGAGTCCTACTAATGCTATACGATCCCTACAAATATTATTATTATAATCTCCATTCTCCAACAGGGCAATTTTAATGAAAATATCTAATTGACATAGAAATTACATTTTGATGACAAAAATATGGTAATTATGTGTAATAAATTATATCACGCCTACTACAAAATACTCTCCAGTCATTGGATGTTTTGACGTCACGTGGTGATGGAGTCATTTATATTTAAATATTGGGTCTGTAATGGAGACTTTTATTGTAAATGATGAGGAGGAAGGTAGTCTGCGTGATATAATCGTTCGGTCTCGCCCCATATGGTTTTCCACAGACCCGTATATCCCGTATCGGGTCAGTTACTAACTCTGTAACTATTAATATAATGTATTAAATTGAATTATATAAATTCCTAGATATAATGCAAATGCAACGTAATACGATACTGAACTATTTGACGGTAAAAATAATGTAGACGAGTAATCCGGACGTACGTTTGCTGGAGTCATGTGATATGTATCCTGGAAGAATTGTGGTAACTGCGTCAACAAGATGGCGAATATCCAGTTTCTGTTGAAGGATGCCACAAATATTGCACTCAATGGTAGAGATGTAAAAATCTTACGCCACGGAATGTCGCAAAACTGGATAAATAAGTAAAGTTGGGCCAAGTTTTAGTCGTGTCATTTTATGTACGATGTTACATGTGACTAAAGTTGGTTACTATTTTATAACATAACATCACACTGATGGACGAGGACATTTGTTCTTAAACATCAATGTAGTGAAACGAGTATATTAGACATTAAAACAAGAGAATGACTTGTTTTGTTTATACATCTTTGTTTATATCGATATCATTTTTTTGAACACGAGTTTGAACATAAAGCATTGATTTACTAGTCTAGAATTCAGGACATTCTGATGTTAGCAATGATCGGTTCAACATCATTATTACAAAATAATTTTTGGATAAAAGTACAATGTAATCGTATTCCCGGGATGTTGAACAATGTGCTGGAATCTATAAACTAGACAATTAAAAAAAGCGAAAGAATTTTATTACAGATTTCCATGCTTTGTCTAGACTATATATGAAAGATTTGTACCTTAATGGCCGTTTCACGATCGTGATGAATCTCATCCAGATGAAAAAGTTGTCGTTCTTTCTCACTAAGACCTGGACATTTTGCAGGCCTATCATAAAGACAGAGCAACCAGATAACAGACCACAGTATTCCAACCCCACCTGAATATTGATAACAAGCTAGAGTATTAATTTACGATAAACTGTTAGTGACAAACATTCATGGTACTAGCTAGTAGCTCTTATTATAAAGATTATATAAAACACGCGGTCAATCAAGTAATTAATAATTAAAATTTAAATTAGACATTATACGAGTACATTCATTGTATTGTTGAACATTACTTTTTGTGACCATTTAGATATTAATACTAACTTACTGGAGTGATTACTTATATCTCTGTGTAATATTTCCTCTCGATCACAAGACGTACTCACTGATCTATATCACAATACGTACTCACTGATCTCGAACACATGACGTACTCACTGATCTTGATCATAAGACGTACACACTGATCTCGATCACATGACGTATACTCACTGATCTTGATCATAAGACGTACTCACTGATCTCGATCACATGACGTACTCACTGATCTTGATCATAAGACGTACTCACTGATCTCGATCACAAGACGTACTCACTGATCTATATCACAATACGTACTCACTGATCTCGAACACATGACGTACTCACTGATCTTGATCATAAGACGTACACACTGATCTCGATCACATGACGTATACTCACTGATCTTGATCATAAGACGTACTCACTGATCTCGATCACATGACGTACTCACTGATCTTGATCATAAGACGTACTCACTGATCTCGATCACATGACGTACTCACTGATCTTAATCATAAGACGTACTCACTGATCTCGATCACATGACGTACTCACTGATCTTGATCATAAGACGTACACACTGATCTCGATCACATGACGTACTCACTGGTCTTGATCATAAGACGTACTCACTGATCTCGATCACATGATGTACTCACTGATCTTGATCATAAGACGTACACACTGATCTCGAGTCTTATACTCACTGATCTCGATCACATATATCTCTGTGCAATATTTCCTCTCGATCACAAGACATACTCACTGATCTCGATCACATGACGTACTCACTGATCTTGATCATAAGACGTACACACTGATCTCGATCACATGACGTACTCACTGATCTTGATCATAAGACGTACTCACTGATCTCGATCACATGACGTACTCACTGATCTTGATCATAAGACGTACACACTGATCTCGAGTCTTATACTCACTGATCTCGATCACATATATCTCTGTGCAATATTTCCTCTTGATCACAAGACGTACTCACTGATCTCGATCACATGACGTACTCACTGATCTTGATCATAAGACGTACACACTGATCTCGAGTCTTATACTCACTGATCTCGATCACATATATCTCTGTGCAATATTTCCTCTCGATCACAAGACGTACTCACCGATCTCGATCACATGACGTATTCACCGATCTCGAGTCTTGTACTCACTGATCTCGATCAAAAGACGTATTCACTGATCTCGAGTATTGTACTCACCGATCTCGATCACAAGACGTACTCACTGATCTCGATCACAAGACGTACTCATTGATCTCGATCACAAGACGTACTCACTGATCTCGATCACAAGACTGATCTCGATCACAAGACGTACTCACTGATCTCGATCACAAGACGTACTCATTGATCTCGATCACAAGACTTACTCACTGATCTCGATCACAAGACATACTCTCTGATCTCGATCACATGACGTACACACTGATCTTGATCATAAGACGTACTCACTGATCTCGATCACATGACGTACTCACTGATCTTGATCATAAGACGTACACACTGATCTCGATCACATGACGTACTCACTGGTCTTGATCATAAGACGTACTCACTGATCTCGATCACATGATGTACTCACTGATCTTGATCATAAGACGTACACACTGATCTCGAGTCTTATACTCACTGATCTCGATCACATATATCTCTGTGCAATATTTCCTCTCGATCACAAGACATACTCACTGATCTCGATCACATGACGTACTCACTGATCTTGATCATAAGACGTACACACTGATCTCGATCACATGACGTACACACTGATCTTGATCATAAGACGTACTCACTGATCTCGATCACATGACGTACTCACTGATCTTGATCATAAGACGTACACACTGATCTCGAGTCTTATACTCACTGATCTCGATCACATATATCTCTGTGCAATATTTCCTCTTGATCACAAGACGTACTCACTGATCTCGATCACATGACGTACTCACTGATCTTGATCATAAGACGTACACACTGATCTCGAGTCTTAAACTCACTGATCTCGATCACATATATCTCTGTGCAATATTTCCTCTCGATCACAAGACGTACTCACCGATCTCGATCACATGACGTACTCACCGATCTCGAGTCTTGTACTCACTGATCTCGATCAAAAGACGTATTCACTGATCTCGAGTATTGTACTCACCGATCTCGATCACAAGACGTACTCACTGATCTCGATCACAAGACGTACTCATTGATCTCGATCACAAGACGTACTCACTGATCTCGATCACAAGACTGATCTCGATCACAAGACGTACTCACTGATCTCGATCACAAGACGTACTCATTGATCTCGATCACAAGACGTACTCACTGATCTCGATCACAAGACATACTCTATGATCTCGATCACATGACGTACACACTGATCTCAATCACAAGACGTACTCTCTGATCTCGATCACATGACGTACTCACTGATCTCGATCACATGACGTACTCATGCACTGATCTCGATCACAAGGCGTACTCACTGATCTCGATCACAAGACGTACTCACTGATCTTGACCACAAGGCGTACTCACTGATCTGGATCACAAGACGCACTCACTGATTTGAAGACAGAATATCTTACTGTATGTAGTCATACACTTACCATACACGTACAGTGGGGATCCTACATCCGAAATCTTACAGACGAGCATCCCTGACACAATATCAGCTACAAAGGCGCTCAGGTAAGCACCTGTAATCATTTGAATAATTCTTATTATCAGAAATGATGAATAGACAGGTAGGTAGGTAGAGAGACAGACAGACAGACAGACAGACAGACAGACAGGCAGTCAAACGGACGGATGGGCAGATAGAAAAGGGTTTGAAATTGAACACAGAAATTGTTTATAAAACAAAGTTACAGCAGTCTGCTGTATGGCAGTTTTCGAACAGATGAACTATGTTTGATCTGGGACCAATATACGTCCCAGACTTAATACAGTCTGATGATTACTTTAGTTTATAAACAACACTAACTTGTTGTTTAAACTATTATTCACACGTTTCCCAAGATGTCAACGACCTATCACTGCAATAAAAATTGAGTTTATATCTACACATGTATCAACAATCAAAGAAATGATAAGAACACAGAAGTTTTATTATACCACATTGTATTTTATCTATTTTAGATCAGTACTCAGAACAAATGATCAGACCCTTTTGACCGGTTTTCAGAATAAGATCATGGTAGACAGTAGTGATGTACCAATAATCGGAAAACATCGTTTAGCTACTAGCAGAAGCTTGTCGATGATCGATGTCGCATTTTCATAATCGATCATCGGATATCAACGCGCGAGACTAGAAACCGGGTTCTGAATTCTGGTTTCCGTCATTTAGATCGCATCGTATCAAAGGGAAGTTACTACACCTGCATTCAAAATTAAATAATACAAGTCTTTCTAAGATAAGATGAGGCTTGAGAGCACCCCAGACTCCCAGTACCGATTTCCCAGGGCTATTTGGCACTCTTGTTTAAGATTTGAAAATAATTCATATACAAACATGAAACACCTTTTCTATTATTTTTTGTACATCAAAATGAGAACTGAATAATGTACAGCACTTGTTGAATTTCTAACCGATTATAATTGGTAAAGCAAAACGGAAGCCTCAACCGATTCCAACCGATGATCGATTATGATTTACAACCGATGTCCCATCACTGGTAGACAGGGATTATGCAGGAAACCACTCAATATAGTGTTCCTGGAGGAAGAGAGAAGAATTTGTTAGTTTGCCAAGGGACGTAACTCGTCAGTCTATAATAATCAGACAATATGACTTAAATAGAAATGTTTCTTCGCACTTACCTGAGTACGCAACAACAACTAAAATACTCTTCTCTGATTTCGGAACCCATTGTGCCAAAACACCATTAAATGATGGAACAATGGAGCCCTGAAAATACACATGTAATATATGTACATGTAACATGTCTACACCCCAGTATGTATCCATCATATAGCATAGGCAGAATGTAATATATGTACATGTAACATGTCTACACCCCAGTATGTATCCATCATATAGCATAGGAAGAATGTAATATATGTACATGTAACATATCTACACCCCAGTATGTATCCATCATATAGCATAGGAAGAATGTAATATTATGTACATGTAACATATCTACACCCCAGTATGTATCCATCATATAGCATAGGAAGAATGTAATATATGTACATGTAACATATCTACACCCCAGTATGTATCCATCATATAGCATAGGAAGAATGTAATATATGTACATGTAACATATCTACACCCCAGTATGTATCCATCATATAGCATAGGAAGAATGTAATATATGTACATGTAACATATCTACACCCCAGTATGTATCCATCATATAGCATAGGAAGAATGTAATATATGTACATGTAACATGTCTACACCCCAGTATGTATCCATCATATAGCATAGGAAGAATGTAATATATGTACATGTAACATATCTACACCCCAGTATGTTTCCATCATATAGCATAGGAAGAATGTAATATATGTACATGTAACATATCTACACCCCAGTATGTATCCATCATATAGCATAGGAAGAATGTAATATTATGTACATGTAACATATCTACACCCCAGTATGTATCCATCATATAGCATAGGAAGAATGTAATATATGTACATGTAACATGTCTACACCCCAGTATGTATCCATCATATAGCATAGGAAGAATGTAATATATGTACATGTAACATGTCTACACCCCAGTATGTATCCATCATATAGCATAGGAAGAATGTAATATATGTACATGTAACATATCTACACCCCAGTATGTATCCATCATATAGCATAGGAAGAATGTAATATATGTACATGTAACATATCTACACCCCAGTATGTATCCATCATATAGCATAGGAAGAATGTAATATATGTACATGTAACATATCTACACCCCAGTATGTATCCATCATATAGCATAGGAAGAATGTAATATATGTACATGTAACATATCTACACCCCAGTATGTATCCATCATATAGCATAGGAAGAATGTAATATATGTACATGTAACATGTCTACACCCCAGTATGTATCCATCATATAGCATAGGAAGAATGTAATATATGTACATGTAACATATCTACACCCCAGTATGTTTCCATCATATAGCATAGGAAGAATGTAATATATGTACATGTAACATATCTACACCCCAGTATGTATCCATCATATAGCATAGGAAGAATGTAATATATGTACATGTAACATATCTACACCCCAGTATGTATCCATCATATAGCATAGGAAGAATGTAATATATGTACATGTAACATGTCTACACCCCAGTATGTATCCATCATATAGCATAGGAAGAATGTAATATATGTACATGTAACATGTCTACACCCCAGTATGTATCCATCATATAGCATAGGAAGAATGTAATATATGTACATGTAACATATCTACACCCCAGTATGTATCCATCATATAGCATAGGAAGAATGTAATATATGTACATGTAACATGTCTACACCCCAGTATGTATCCATCATATAGCATAGGAAGAATGTAATATTATGTACATGTAACATATCTACACCCCAGTATGTTTCCATCATATAGCATAGGAAGAATGTAATATTATGTACATGTAACATGTCTACACCCCAGTATGTTTCCATCATATAGCATAGGAAGAATGTAATATATGTACATGTAACATGTCTACACCCCAGTATGTATCCATCATATAGCATAGGAAGAATGTAATATTATGTACATGTAACATATCTACACCCCAGTATGTTTCCATCATATAGCATAGGAAGAATGTAATATATGTACATGTAACATATCTACACCCCAGTATGTTTCCATCATATAGCATAGGAAGAATGTAATATATGTACATGTAACATATCTACACCCCAGTATGTATCCATCATATAGCATAGGAAGAATGTAATATATGTACATGTAACATATCTACACCCCAGTATGTTTCCATCATATAGCATAGGAAGAATGTAATATATGTACATGTAACATGTCTACACCCCAGTATGTATCCATCATATAGCATAGGAAGAATGTAATATATGTACATGTAACATATCTACACCCCAGTATGTTTCCATCATATAGCATAGGAAGAATGTAATATATGTACATGTAACATATCTACACCCCAGTATGTTTCCATCATATAGCATAGGAAGAATGTAATATATGTACATGTAACATGTCTACACCCCAGTATGTATCCATCATATAGCATAGGAAGAATGTAATATATGTACATGTAACATATCTACACCCCAGTATGTATCCATCATATAGCATAGGAAGAATGTAATATATGTACATGTAACATATCTACACCCCAGTATGTATCCATGGCATCATATAGCATAGGAAGAATGTAATATATGTACATGTAACATATCTACACCCCAGTATGTATCCATGGCATCATATAGGATAGGAAGAATGTAATATATGTACATGTAACATGTCTACACCCCAGTATGTATCCATCATATAGCATAGGAAGAATGTAATATATGTACATGTAACATGTCTACACCCCAGTATGTATCCATCATATAGCATAGGAAGAATGTAATATATGTACATGTAACATATCTACACCCCAGTATGTATCCATCATATAGCATAGGAAGAATGTAATATATGTACATGTAACATGTCTACACCCCAGTATGTATCCATCATATAGCATAGGAAGAATGTAATATATGTACATGTAACATGTCTACACCCCAGTATGTATCCATCATATAGCATAGGAAGAATGTAATATTATTGTAACACATTTTATTGTTGGTGGGGCAAAAAAAAGCTCACGTAGTTTTGTTTTATTTCATGTTTGCGTAAAGAGGATGGCATTAAAATGTTAAACAATTTGGTACAGGATATGAGTTTTGTATTTCCTTGTTCGGTAAATGGTTAGTGAGAATTATCTTACCTCAATCAACCCTTGTATTACACGGATCATATATACTGGCCAATCATATTTATATTGTAGAGCAAAACTTATACATATGGTTAAAATACTTGTTGCTAGTGTGGCCACACCACTAACTCTGAAACATTGATGATATCATTAAACATGTTGTCACGATAGAATGTACACAGACTACAAACAAAATACGTAAAATATATGTGGCCCTCTCATAAGCAACAACCTCCCTTCAACAACAGCATGATTTTTCATACTTCACGATTTAACTATTAATTTAACCTCTCTAGAGCAACAACCTCTCAGCAACAATATACTTTTGCTACTCCCAAAGGATGTTGCTTTGGAGAGGACGCACTGTATATACAGATACATTGTATGTACTGAAAATGAATCGTCTCAAAAGTGAAATGTTCTTCATATTAATGAAATGAAAATGTAGTATCTAAATGAGATGATTACTGTAGATATATAAGTTTTGTACCAACGATTGACTTTTGACAGAGCTTAGAGCTATGAGAGTTTTGGACAGTTTATTCTTAGCTGGATAAGAACGTCAAGATATTTACCGTCGAGATGAGAAACGTGCCGCCAGAATGCCTGCTGGTACCTGGGTCACCAGTGTACCAACGTAATAAGCCATTTGAAATTGTAACACGTCTGCTTTCGGCCAGTCTGATGCTGAGATATTTTTACTCTTATTAATACACTTAAACAAAAAAAAAATTGATGAAGTTACCATTTACTGAAAATGTGAAACAATACGAATCATGTTCAGATATAATTATACATGCAGCTGTAATGTTGACTTTTATAAACATATTAATATACATGTGTACAATGTACATGTATGGATGAATATTTCTTGGAAATATTTGCTCCTATTTTTTTGTAAAAAGTGTATAACAATATCTTCGATTAACCAGGTAGGGAGAGCTAGGTCGTCGGGAAAAGGGATAATATGGCGTTTTGATGAAAGAATATATGAAATCTGGAACATTGTTTCAGCCAATTAACGTTTACCTAAGCAACGCATCACTTCCTTATTTTCATAAACATTAGTGATCTATGATAAAATTGTGTCACATATGTTATTTACCTTCATCTTTATTATTCCTCCGGACGGTGGACTTTTTTCTATTATATGAGTAACGACGATTGTGAAGACTGCACGTGACCCTATAGATATCATCATCCCTAAACATGTCATCAGTACAACCACATGTCGTCTGCCACACATCCTGAAAACGTGTCCACACATACAGTTTAGTATATATTCTTTTAAGATTTCACTTAATATACAAATTGAGATTGTAAAATTATTAAAGGTAAATAATATCAGTAAAAAATTGAAACCATGTCACAAACATTAAAATACAAGGATAACACAAAAAAGGAAGTAAATCCTTATTTCCATTGTGGTCCTTTATAAAATTAATGTAAATAACCAAGGAAACAACAACAAATTATATTAATATGAAAAAAAAGAAAAGAAAATGGAATACAAATTTAGAGATAATTATCACTGAATAACATATTACTATCACAGAAATTACATATTTATCTAAGAATTACTGATATTTAAAATGTTTATAAAATCAACCTCAAACACTAGCAAGCAGATGGGCTTTGACGGTGGGAGACTCTTAACTTCTCTTATATGCTGTGGCATTTCATTCCAGAGGGAGCAACCTTGATAAGCAAATGATCGTTTATCAAAACCCGTAACCTTGGGTAGACAGAATCTTCCAGTGTCTGTATTAAAACTTGAATATAAACGAAAGCCAGACTGATTACCCATAAGTAAATCACTAATAAACATATTCAATAATATACTTGCGGCCTTTGTCTATATCACGTGATTATTGCGGATATTTCGGGCACTGTCAGTAATTTCTGCTTCGCTACGATTTTGCATTGCAAATTAAAAATAAGCATTCCATATAGTTTCTGTCGCCGTACAATAATGTAATATATATCACATTAACTACCTATTCTCATTGGATTTAGATTTAAAGGGATACACTGTATACTAGTATACTTATAGTACATGTATAAATATTTAGAAAAAAAGAAAGAAGGAAAACACACGCAAACACTTACAAAACCATTACAAAATAAATATAAAACTGGTATGTTAATTACAGGAACAAGTTTCAACCTGTTACTGACAATAGTTATCTTAGATTGCATTCTTTTGAAAATATGTGTAATAAGTTATGCTAAGAGTTCACACAGTGAATGTGTAATTCTTCCTTTAACTTTTTTACATGTACATAGTGTTATATTATTAAACAGAGTTGACAATCTCTGAGTAAAATAAAGGTCACGTTTTTGTTTATTTAGGAATAAACAAATGAGTACATATGCATCCAAATATATATGTATAGAATGATGATGAAAATGCGATAATACAATACTGATAACGCTATAGAATGATGACGAATATTGGGAAAATACGATGTTGATATCGCTGTAGAAACCGCGAAAATACGATGTTGATATCGCTGTAGAAACCGCGAAAATACGATGTTGATATCGCTGTAGAAACCGCGAAAATACGATGTTGATATCGCTGTAGAAACCGCGAAAATACGATGTTGATATCGCTGTAGAAACCGCGAAAATACGATTCTGATCACAATAATAGAACGCTGATTATAATTGAATATTGTAATAACTATGATGTAAAGATACACAACATGCAGCCAGGTCGAATTAGTGAAAACTCATCATAAAACATCGTTGTAAGTAATAATCAAGTGTCTTTTATAACTATATTTTGTATGTTTTTTTCTTTTGATTATTTTAAATCCTTTTATTCTGTATTGGTTTGTTTTTCATTATTTTTTCGTTATTTTATTATATCATTTATATGAAACAAGATAATAATTTTGATTTTCACAATTTGAAGGGTAATTCTTAAAAGTCGGAAAGAAATTGCAGTTTCGAATACGATATATGTTTATCAAAAAAAGAAGCATTTTGGCAGTTTTGAACTCGTGACCACTACTAATAAAAGAAACCATAGCCTTTACCTCTGAGACACGGCGCGTTACGATAGTGCTCTGTTTATCTATTACAATATAAAGTCATTTCAACCGGTAAATAACCTGATCTACCTCGGAAAAATGTAAATGTTTACAACGGTTCTCATTTAACTTTAAATCGACTATATCAATATTATTCAGATATGACTTATAAACAAGTACATGTATTGCTAATTGTTGGAATGTGTAATCTTTATGGAGAAAAAGAGCTAAGGTAGAACTTTATCAACAAACAATGCCAGGAAAATCGTATTGTAAACATAGGCACTCGATTCCGTGATTTTTATACGTTTACAGACGTTATTTTTCAATTTCACACATCAAACAACGCAAATTTGTCGAAAGAAAAATCTTCATTTTTTCCCTTACTCCAAGGTAGTGAAGTCGCCATCTTTTCGATTGACGATAGTGACGAAAATAAGCGTTGCATTAACAACAAATTTATCATCATTAAACATTTAATGATTTTTATCTTTTTACAGATAATAGGGGATCTCTATCAGAGAAAAGACAAGTATACTCCAATTACAGCATCTCATTTAGTACGGGAGCCATATTCGGCGAATAGAGCTCACCGGGGAGCTGTACACGGAAACGTTTGCGAATACAGCTCCCCGAGGATCTATATTCTAAAGGATCCCTATAGGGTGTGACATGGCATATTTAAAAGTAAATAATGTAGCACGTCCGCCAATATCGAACTGTGGACGCGAAACACGAGTCTTGTTAGGATTTGGTTGGTCGTCGAAGCCATACGCCTTCTACCGTTTATCATTTATGTGGAGAGGCTGACAGTTACTTGCTGAGTTTAAGTCAGTGAAGTTGATCCAGAAATTACGGGTTCAAAACTCTAGCGAGGTTCCAAATTCTCTGTGAGACCTCTCCTCTCCAATCTCTGCTATACGCTTTGATAGTAAATTGTCGTAGAGGAAATGACCGTACACATAAACGGATACGAGTGACGTCATACATACACGGACAAACTCTCGGGTACATTAACACGAAAGTAAAAAAATACATGTATAAGTACAGTTAAAGACGTTTTCGGTAGTTCGCTACATTTTTCTCATAGACATAGCGGCCTATAGGAAAAATTAAAACTGATCAATGAATTTTTTAAAACTTTGCCTAATCTGATGAATATGAAGCATTCATTGGTTCACGTTATTATCGAAACAAATTATTTCAATACATACTACTCACCTTAAGTTTTCCTTGTATTAATTGTAACTGATCACAAATACTACATAGAAGTAAATGAACACATCTCAACATGTCTAACACATCTTCACTTATGAAATACTTATTAACACATTACCACGAATAAACAATTCTAAATGGTCCACTTGATGAGGAAATTATTTTATGTACATGATTGTATAAACATACAATGTGTAATAGGAAGAGGAAAATAATGTACCCGATGCGGTGCTCGAACCCGCGATCTCCTGCTTGCAAGTCAGATGCTCTACCAACTGAGCTAATCGGGCTGGTGTATATCTCAGCCAATTCATAATACAATAGATCTATACCACACCGCTACAAATGTATATTTTTGATTTTATGATAACATTCATATCTTCTCAAATACAAAATATATTTCACACTATACAGGAAGAGTTTTTCCCCAGCATTAACTCTTCAGTTTTGAAAGCAAACTTATTTTTTTATTTCATAACATGGTGAGATAATTGTTCGACCTCATAAGATGCTTCAAGTTCATTGGTTATGTTTGATAAAACGATGTTTTTAACCTTTAGGCCTATTGTTTCATTGTCTCAAGTGACACCGTGTTGATGAACGAGAAACAGGAAATCTCTTTAAAAAGACAAACAGCGTTGAAATGTATTTAAAAATAAGACACGCGGGAAAATCTGCTGTACTTAACTTCCAGCCAATGTCAAGTATTTTCTTGCCAAGAAATTTGGTCAAAACGGAGATTAGCTAAGATGGGGAAATACTGGCACTAGCCCAAACTTCCAACCAATATTTATCCTAATAAAACGCTGAAAAAATAGACCCATGCAAATTATGATAAGGAGAGGGCTGTCTGTTAAACCCTCCTGAGAATACAGACAACCTGTCTCTTAAGGCCATCTGTACATACAGACAACCAGTCTCTTAAGGCCATCTGTACATACAGACAACCAGTCTCTTAAGGCCATATGTACATACAGACAACCAGTCTCTTAAGGCCATCTGTACATACAGACAACCTGTCTCTTAAGGCCATCTGTACATACAGACAACCAGTCTCTTAAGGCCATCTGTACATACAGACAACCTGTCTCTTAAGGCCATCTGTACATACAGACAACCTGTCTCTTAAGGCCATCTGTACATACAGACAACCAGTCTCTTAAGGCCATCTGTACATACAGACAACCTGTCTCTTAAGGCCATCTGTACATACAGACAACCTGTCTCTTAAGGCCATATGTACATACAGACAACCAGTCTCTTAAGGCCATCTGTACATACAGACAACCTGTCTCTTAAGGCCATCTGTACATACAGACAACCAGTCTCTTAAGGCCATATGTACATACAGACAACCAGTCTCTTAAGGCCATCTGTACATACAGACAACCAGTCTCTTAAGGCCATCTGTACATACAGACAACCAGTCTCTTAAGGCCATCTGTACATACAGACAACCAGTCTCTTAAGGCCATCTGTACATACAGACAACCAGTCTCTTAAGGCCATATGTACATACAGACAACCAGTCTCTTAAGGCCATCTGTACATACAGACAACCAGTCTCTTAAGGCCATCTGTACATACAGACAACCTGTCTCTTAAGGCCATCTGTACATACAGACAACCTGTCTCTTAAACCATCTGTACATACAGACAACCAGTCTCTTAAGGCTACATGTACATACAGACAACCTGTCTCTTAAGACCACATGTACATACAGACAACCTGTCTCTTAAACCATCTGTTCATACAGACAACCAGTCTCTTAAGGCTACATGTACATACAGACAACCAGTCTCTTAAGGCTACATGTACATACAGACAACCTGTCTCTTAAACCATCTGTTCATACAGACAACCAGTCTCTTAAGGCCACATGTACATACAGACAACCTGTCTCTTAAGGCTACATGTACATACAGACAACCTGTCTCTTAAACCATCTGTTCATACAGACAACCAGTCTCTTAAGACCACATGTACATACAGACAACCTGTCTCTTAAACCATCTGTTCATACAGACAACCAGTCTCTTAAGGCCATCTGTACATACAGACAACCAGTCTCTTAAGGCTACATGTACATACAGACAACCTGTCTCTTAAGACCACATGTACATACAGACAACCTGTCTCTTAAACCATCTGTTCATACAGACAACCAGTCTCTTAAGGCCATCTGTACATACAGACAACCAGTCTCTTAAGGCTACATGTACATACAGACAACCAGTCTCTTAAGGCTACATGTACATACAGACAACCTGTCTCTTAAGACCACATGTACAAACAAACAACCTGTCTCTTAAGGCTACATGTACATACAAACAACCTGTCTCTTAAGGCTACATGTACATACAGACAACCAGTCTCTTAAGGCTACATGTACATACAGACAACCTGTCTCTTAAGACCACATGTACAAACAAACAACCAGTCTCTTAAGGCTACATGTACATAATGACAACCTGTCTCTTAAGGCCATCTGTACATACAGACAACCTGTCTCTTAAGACCACATGTACATACAGACAACCTGTCTCTTAAACCATCTGTTCATACAGACAACCAGTCTCTTAAGGCTACATGTACATACAGACAACCAGTCTCTTAAGGCTACATGTACATACAGACAACCAGTCTCTTAAGGCTACATGTACATACAGACAACCTGTCTCTTAAGAACACATGTACAAACAAACAACCTGTCTCTTAAGGCTACATGTACATACAAACAACCTGTCTCTTAAGGCTACATGTACATACAGACAACCAGTCTCTTAAGGCTACATGTACATACAGACAACCTGTCTCTTAAGACCACATGTACAAACAAACAACCAGTCTCTTAAGGCTACATGTACATACAGACAACCTGTCTCTTAAGGCCATCTGTACATACAGACAACCTGTCTCTTAAGACCACATGTACATACAAACAACCTGTCTCTTAAGGCTACATGTACATACAGACAACCTGTCTCTTAAGGCTACATGTACATACAGACAACCTGTCTCTTAAGACCACATGTACAAACAAACAACCTGTCTCTTAAGGCTACATGTACATACAGACAACCTGTCTCTTAAGACCACATGTACATACAAACAACCTGTCTCTTAAGACCACATGCACATACAAACAACCTGTCTCTTAAGACCACATGTACATACAGACAACCTGTCTCTTAAGACCACATGTACATACAAACAACCTGTCTCTTAAGGCTAAATGTACATACAGACAACCTGTCTCTTAAGGCCATCTGTGCATACAAACAACCTGTCTCTTAAGGCCATTTGTACATACAGACAACCTGTACGTTAAAATCATCTATATATACAGACAACCTGTACGTTAAGATCATCAGTATATACAGACAACCTGTACGTTAAGATCATCAGTATATACAGAAAACCTGTCTCTTAAGATCATCTGTATATACAGACAACCTGTACATTAAGATCATCTGTATATACAGACAACCTGTACGTTAAGATCATCAGTATATACAGACAACCTGTACGTTAAGATCATCAGTATATACAGACAACCTGTACGTTAAGATCATCTGTATATACAGACAACCTGTACGTTAAGATCATCAGTATATACAGACAACCTGTACGTTAAGATCATCAGTATATACAGACAACCTGTACGTTAAGATCATCAGTATATACAGACAACCTGTACGTTAAGATCATCAGTATATACAGACAACCTGTACGTTAAGATCATCAGTATATACAGACAACCTGTCTCTTAAGATCATCTGTATGTACAGAAAACCTGTCTCTTAAGATCATCTGTATATACAGACAACCTGTGCATTAAGATCATCTGTACATACAGACAACCTGTACGTTATGATCATTTGTATATACAGATAACCTGTACATTAAGATCATCTGTATATATAGACGACCTGTACATTAAGATCATCTGTATGTATAGACAAAATGTACATTAAGATCATCTGTACATACAGACAACCTGTACATTAAGATCGTCTGTATATATAGACAACCTGTACATTAAGATCATCTGTATATATAGACGACCTGTACATTAAGATCATCTGTATATATAGACAAAATGTACATTAAGATCATCTGTACATACAGACAACCTGTACATTAAGATCATCTGTATATACAGACAACCTGTACATTAAGATCATCTGTATATACAGATAACCTGTACATTAAGATCATCTATATATATCGACAACCTGTACATTAAGATCATCTGTATATATCGACAACCTGTACATTAAGATCATCTGTATATACAGACAACCTGTACATTAAGATCATCTATATATATCGACAACCTGTACATTAAGATCATCTGTATATATCGACAACCTGTACATTAAAATCATCTGTATATATAGACAACATGTACATTAAGATCATCTGTATATACAGACAACCCGTTTCTTAAGATCATCTGTATATACAGATAACCTGTACATTAAGATCATCTATATATATCGACAACCTGTACATTAAGATCATCTGTATATATCGACAACCTGTACATTAAGATCATCTGTATATACAGACAACCTGTACATTAAGATCATCTATATATATCGACAACCTGTACATTAAGATCATCTGTATATATCGACAACCTGTACATTAAAATCATCTGTATATATAGACAACATGTACATTAATATCATCTGTATATGTAGACAACCTGTACATTAAGATCATCTGTATATATCGACAACCTGTACATTAAGATCATCTGTATATACAGACAACCTGTACATTAAGATCATCTATATATATCGATAACCTGTACATTAAGATCATCTGTATATATCGACAACCTGTACATTAAGATCATCAGTATATATAGACAACCTGTACATTAATATCATCTGTATATGTAGACAACCTGTACATTAAGATCATCTGTATATACAGACAACCTGTACATTAAGATCATCTGTATATATAGACAACCTGTACATTAATATCATCTGTATATACAGACAACCTGTACATTAAGATCATCTGTATATGTAGACAACCTGTACATTAATATCATCTGTATATACAGACAACCTGTACATTAATATCATCTGTATATACAGACAACCTGTACATTAATATCATCTGTATATACAGACAACCTGTACATTAAGATCATCTGTATATACAGACAACCTGTACATTAATATCATCTGTATATACAGACAACCTGTACATTAATATCATCTGTATATGTAGACAACCTGTACATTAAGATCATCTGTATATACAGACAACCTGTACATTAAGATCATCTGTATATATAGACAGCCTGTACATTAATATCATCTGTATATGTAGACAACCTGTACATTAAGATCATCTGTATATACAGACAACCCGTTTCTTAAGATCATCTGTATATACAGACAACCTGTAGATTAAGATCATCTGTATATATAGACAACCTGTACATTAAGATCATCTGTATATACAGATAACCTGTACATTAAGATCATCTGTATATGTAGACAACCTGTACATTAAGATCATCTGTATATATAGACAACCTGTACATTAATATCATCTGTATATACAGACAACCTGTACATTAAGATCATCTCTATATATAGACAACCTGTCTCTTAAGATCATCTGTACATACAGACAACCTGTACGTTAAGATCATCAGTATATACAGACAACCTGTACGTTAAGGCCATCTGTATATACAGACAACCTTTCTCTTAAGACCAACTGAGAATGTGTCTGACAACAGCAACATCATAATTATTTGCAGCTTATTTTCACATCATGATAAGAATAATATGATGAACATATTTATACTTTGATCTTTATAAACCAGTAAAACAATATTGTATTTCCAGTTATGAATTTATGAACAATGTATACTTCAAAGAAATCCGGCTTAATAATAAATGTACTTAGGATCACGTCCTATACAGTCACCTATCATTCATTTACGATATATATTTTCACTGAACTGTTTTGTGTAATTCAGAACGGAAACTTGAGAGGTCCAATTACAATGGAGATAAAAAGAACTGCATACATCATTTCTTTGTAATTCAACAAGTTCAGTAACCAATCATGTAAGATTAAGATTTTGAATATAACACATTCATGATTGGATAAAATAAACTGGTAAAGCTTTCTGACTGTATGCGTGTTTTCATAAAAACATATATATAGAGGGAGGGAGTAACTTTTGTAAAATACGAGTTATGTCAACAATTGTGTGAGTACACACATTGTATGAGTATATTAATTGTGTGAGTACATTATTTGCCTTAGTACATTATTTATTTGATTTCATTAATTGTACGTGTGAGTACATTAATTATGTAACTGTAGTTCATTATGCCACACATATAGTTCAGTATGCCACACATCTATACAAAACTGAACAGCGATTGGTTCAATCATTTCTGAGATATTTGTTTAAATAAAAAAAACGTTACCACGAGATGTACCACTTAGAAATGTTGTCAGTGTACGTCCCATGCTTTACAGGGTGAAACTTTATTAGGTATAATCATAATATGGACGACCTATTTTATATATTTTTATTTTTAGGAACATTTCAAATTAATTTCAAGCTCTCAATATCCCATGTCCCTGATGCACATAATTGCTCTAAAATCTAGCAATAATTTGTTGCGCATCCACAAGACAAATACTGATAGATTTAAGGAAATGTCTACACTAGCCTGTAGGAAAATGATAGATCTACTTGATTCGATATCTTTGTCTGATGGCTAAATGTTCTCTCGTAAATGAAATCAAGACTGATCGTTAAATGTTGCCTCAAGTTTCACCGTGTATAAGTTTCCGTTCATCAAATACGTACATTGAAGTTCTTATAAATTCTATCATGCAAAGTCATGTTCATATAATGCATTGTTATGTATGAACTATTCGGACACGTGGTCTTTACCATTATACAAGTTACATCAAGTCCACTGATTACTTAAGTATGAGTTATCGTTCATTACGACGCAGTATAATATCCTCTTCTTTATTTTATTTAGATCGAAGCAAAACATGTCCAACACATTGTATATAGTTGAGTTAAGTGTATGTACAAAATGTACTGTTCAGTTAGGATAATTGTGGAGTGACGCAGTGGTCGAGTCCACTTTTACGGTGTTAAACCGTTGTTAAATTATCAGTAGACATGTAGGCTGACTATATGACTCACAAATTTCGTGCAGCACATTATTATTGGTGTGAGACCGCGATCTAGTAATGTTTCGCAAAAAATAATTATTTTCTTTTTCTATATTTTTTCTAAATTTCGTCAATTTTGTCATTTTCTTTTTTCGTTTTTGTAAGGATTATACTAGATCTAGTGCTTATATTATTATCATTTTTATCGTTTGGTATATCTTTTACATGTAATAAGCATGATAAAGAATAGTCTCAGACATTTCGTCGTAATTCTGGTAATTACGATTGGTTCGCTATTAAAAGTCCATCTATTATCATCCATATTTAGCTACATTGTGTAGTTGGCCTTCAGATAGGTTGGCACGAAATACTTGTGCACGGTACTAATACTGCAAGTACTTTTGCACTACACACTTCGAGTTTAACAGGACAATAATGCATTCTTTTTCTTCACAGTTTACTACTAAAATATTATGACAAACCTACCTATATACTACAATTAATTTGCGGCTGAGCTGAAGTTGAAAAAGAAAACGAAAAAAGAGACAACCGGTCACAGGTTCGAACTCGCGATAAAATTTTAGCTCCTGGGCATTTCTAAAGGCTTTACCAACTGCGCCAACCGGACATCTACAATTGTATTGCTAAACTGTAATACTATATTTGTTTCTTATAAACCCACTTTACCTGGTCAGATAATGGATGTAAACTTTTGTGAACACAAAATGAAACGTCACTATCACATTATCCTAACTGAACGTGTTGATACAATTACTGCTCAGTTAGGATAATTGTATAGTGACGCAGTGGTCGAGTCCATTTTTACGGTGTAAAACCGTTGTCAAATTATCATTGGACATATAGGCTGACTATATGATTTACAAATTCCAATCAATACATCAACTGTCGGCGTAGCGCAGTTGGTAACGATGGTGTCTGACGATAATCTATTGATGTGAAAAGAACTGTGTGAGACCGCGACTTGGTACTTTTTCGCAAATTATTTTCTATTGCTATATATCTTTTTTTTAAAAATCGTCAATTTTTTCGTCGTCTTTTTTTTGTGTAAGGAATATACTAGATCTAGCCAGTGTTTATATTATTATCATCATTTTTATCGTTTGGCATATCTTTTTTGAATATCTTTTTACATGTAATAAACATGATGAAAAATAGTCTTAGACATTTCGTTGTAATTCTGGTAATTACGATTGGTACGCCATTAAAAGTCCACCTATTTTCAGTCATATTTAGCTAGTTGGCATTCAGATATTAAAGTTTGCACGAAATACCTGTGCGCGGTACTAATACTTCATGTACTTTTGCACTACACACTTTGCGTTACACAGGACAATTATATATTATGCATTCTTTTTCTTTACAATTTACTACTAAATATTATAAGGAAACTACAATTCATTTGCAAAAAGTTGAAAAAGAAAAAAGAGACCACCGGTGAGGTTCGAACTCGCGAATTTTTTTTTAGTTCCTGATCAATCCTAAAGGCTTTACCAACTGCGCCAACCAGACATATACAATATCATTGCTAAACTATAATACTATATTTGTTTCTTATAAACCCATTTTACCTGTTCAGACAATGGATGTAAACTTTTGTGTACACATAAAATGAAACGTCACTATCACATTATCCTAACTGGACAGTAAGTAGTTTTATGATAACAAAGTGTCTGACCAATACATGTTACGCTAGTATTTTGAGTGTTTTCAGTGTTTAAAGGGGCATACCCTACAACCGACAAACATTCTGTGAAAGTGTAAAAATGTGCTAGATGTATATGTAAAACAATATATAATGGATAATTGCAAGAAGAACTTGGGTCATAAAATGACTAGTTTAGGTACTAGCCGCAAAAATCATAGCTATGAATAATAAATCACTTCCACTCAAATATTGTACAACAAATTCCAAAGATTTTCCGATCTTTTATGGAAACTTACGGGAAGAAGAGGTAATTTTCAAATTTGCTGATTGTTGACACACTTCTCTGACGACAACATGACATTTCCATGACTAAATGTATGTGTCACAAATACGTATTTTTTTGTGATTTTATTTTTTAATAGGATGAATTTTTGGCTGAAACTTTCGTCGGCTTTTTTCTTTACAAGCTCCTAATTTATCATCATTTTGCCTTGATTCTAGATGCACCAAATTGTAGGGTATGCCCCTTTAAAGTGTTGTGGGTGTTTTAAGAGTTTTGGGTGAGTTCAGTGTTTTTACAAATGTTCTGAGTGTTTTAAGTATTTAGACAGTTTTGAGTGTTTTCAGTATTTTGAGTGATTTCAGTGGTTTGAGTGTTTTTGGTGTTTTCAGCGTTTTGGGTGTTTTCCGTGTTTTGAGTGTTTTGAGTGTTTTCAGTATTTCGAGTGTTTGAGTGATTTAAGTGTTTTGGGTGTTATCAGTGTTTTCTGTGTTTTGAGTGTTTTCGATGTTTTCGGTGTATAGTTTTTGAGTGTTTCAGTGTTTTGGTGATTTCAGTGTTTTGAGTGATTTTGGTGTTTTCAGTGTTGTGGTTTGAGCGTTTTGAATGTTTCGAGTGTTTAAAAAAAATGTTTTGGGCGTTTTCTGTGTTTTGAGCGTTTTGTATTTCTAATTACCTTGACTCTTCTGTTACTAAAGTGTTCAAATAATAGAATGATCCTCATATATGATATCATCAAGGAATTTGGTCAGTAAAACACCATTTATTTCATGCAATAATCTTTGACTAAGGCGTAGCAATAAGAGTTTAAATCAAAGCTCGTTCACTTTGTCTACTTCTACCCAGCTGTTCATATATGAAATAACATGAGAGATGATGATATATCTTACTGTGTGGATAACCAGAGAACAACTATAAGAAGTAGGAGTCTTTTCATAGAATGATTTATACCTAGAACACATGTGTCGTTCTTAACAAATCAAATGTTTTGTGTAATATTATCTAATATAAATACAAAATATGAATTCAGAGTTTGATATTTCTCATAAAACTCGTCCTTGCTAAAAAGCATACACGTCTTTAATAAAAACACATATCTCTTTTGGCTTTTCGTTTTCACGTGTCGTGTATTATTATGACCAAATTCTGGATTTCGTGTAGGACGAATAAAGAATACTTTGTGGTGTATATGTTGATAGTTAGTCCTGATCTGAAGGTCGTTGGTTCGAGTGGGTGGGGTTGTATCAAGTATTCTTGACAAGCGTTATAAGTATACATATATAAGTGTTAATTAACAACTTCACAGTATGTAAGTAAAACCAAGCATCACGTGACCGTTTTGTATATCATCAATCACGCGGAGCACAACTTCCGCCTTCCCACCAGCCTTAAGACAGATTATAATCAAAATACTGAAAGTACTCATGGAGACTGAACTTACATAGACTTGCACTACGACATGACACGGTAACTAGTTTAAAGGTGCTGTCACCTGTCACACTACAACTTACATAGACTTGCACTACGACATGACACGGTAACTAGTTTAAAGGTGCTGTCACCTGTCACACTACAACTTACATAGACTTGCACTACGACATGACACGGTAACTAGTTTAAAGGTGCTGTCACCTGTCACACTACAACTTACATAGACTTGCACTACGACATGACACGGTAACTAGTTTAAAGGTGCTGTCACCTGTCACACTACAACTTACATAGACTTGCACTACGACATGACACGGTAACTAGTTTAAAGGTGCTGTCACCTGTCACACTACAACTTACATAGACTTGCACTACGACATGACACGGTAACTAGTTTAAAGGTGCTGTCACCTGTCACACTACAACTTACATAGACTTGCACTACGACATGACACGGTAACTAGTTTAAAGGTGCTGTCACCTGTCACACTACAACTTACATAGACTTGAACTACGACATGACACGGTAACTAGTTTAAAGGTGCTGTCACCTGTCACAATACAACTTACATAGACTTGCACTACGACATGACACGGTAACTAGTTTAAAGGTGCTGTCACCTGTCACACTACAACTTACATAGACTTGCACTACGACATGACACGGTAACTAGTTTAAAGGTGCTGTCACCTGTCACACTACAACTTACATAGACTTGCACTACGACATGACACGGTAACTAGTTTAAAGGTGCTGTCACCTGTCACACTACAACTTACATAGACTTGCACTACGACATGACACGGTAACTAGTTTAAAGGTGTTGTCACCTGTCACACTACAACTTACATAGACTTGCACTACGACATGACACGGTAACTAGTTTAAAGGTGCTGTCACCTGTCACACTACAACTTACATAGACTTGCACTACGACATGACACGGTAACTAGTTTAAAGGTGCTGTCACCTGTCACACTACAACTTACATAGACTTGCACTACGACATGACACGGTAACTAGTTTAAAGGTGCTGTCACCTGTCACACTACAACTTACATAGACTTGCACTACGACATGACACGGTAACTAGTTTAAAGGTGCTGTCACCTGTCACACTACAACTTACATAGACTTGCACTACGACATGACACGGTAACTAGTTTAAAGGTGCTGTCACCTGTCACACTACAACTTACATAGACTTGCACTACGACATGACACGGTAACTAGTTTAAAGGTGCTGTCACCTGTCACACTACAACTTACATAGACTTGCACTACGACATGACACGGTAACTAGTTTAAAGGTGCTGTCACCTGTCACACTACAACTTACATAGACTTGCACTACGACATGACACGGTAACTAGTTTAAAGGTGCTGTCACCTGTCACACTACAACTTACATAGACTTGCACTACGACATGACACGGTAACTAGTTTAAAGGTGCTGTCACCTGTCACACTACAACTTACATAGACTTGCACTACGACATGACACGGTAACTAGTTTAAAGGTGCTGTCACCTGTCACACTTCAACTTACATAGACTTGCACTACGACATGACACGGTAACTAGTTTAAAGGTGCTGTCACCTGTCACACTACAACTTACATAGACTTGCACTACGACATGACACGGTAACTAGTTTAAAGGTGCTGTCACCTGTCACACTACAACTTACATAGACTTGCACTACGACATGACACGGTAACTAGTTTAAAGGTGCTGTCACCTGTCACACTACAACTTACATAGACTTGCACTACGACATGACACGGTAACTAGTTTAAAGGTGCTGTCACCTGTCACACTACAACGCATACGTATGCTATAGTGCGATTTTATTAAACTGGCAGAGCTGAATAATTACACGGTCGCTGAATGTGGCTATTTTTGGACAGGGTTGCTTGCAACCTTGTTCTTGCTTACTACCAGTTTTCGATTCTCACAGAATCAAAGTCTGTAGCAGAATCTAAAAATAGCTTTAAAGGCTTCCCCTATCACAACCGAAAAAATAGTTCCAAGGAGAAGACGGTAATTGTTCCTATCTGATTCACACTGTCCATATAAAACGACTTTGGTGTAAAGATTATACGTAGTATATGTCGCTTAATGAATGGAATCAAATGCAATACGTTAAAACAAAGGTTGAACATGATGAAATTACTGCGCGGCTGAACTATTGACAGTCGGTTTATATGTATATGAAAAACGATCTGTATTAAGTTATGGAGATTGGTGGTGCAGTGCTTAGGATGCTCGAATACGGAGTAAGAGGTCCTAGGTTCGATAATCGGGGGTAGGATAATTTTTTTTATTTATATGAACATTTTTTTCTCAAATAATTAGCTAAGATATCAAAGAGAAAGTATAATTGTGTTAAAAAATTTATTTCAATGAAATAAAAAAAAAATCTACTTAAAAGTCTAAATCATAATTATATGCAGTTTTCATGAACAATTGATAAAAACAATATCAATAATCAACAAACTGTCTGATACATGTAAATAAATAACTATTATTTTCAGTGATAAATATGATATCGGACCTATGGAGCCGGTATCATAATTTCGTGGCAGCTGCTGCATGGGTTCATGTGTTTTGTACAACATCGGACTGACCGAAAAAATACATCATCTAGATATCGGGCCTGTTTTAAAGGTTCGTATGAAAACTACAGTAGTAACAAGGTATATGTAATACATACTAGCTAAGAATTGATAAATATGTATTCATTGTTAGGTATGACCTGCAGCGACCGGGAACCGAACCAGGATTGCCGGGTTACAAATTCAGGCACTAACCACCGGACCACGGTCGTGGCTGTGTGTGTGGCACTCTGTTGCTGATAATACAACTGTCTTACCTCAGCATCAAACCCTGTTCTTCCAGCGCTATCAGCGCTTTGATTAGCTTCGTAACACAGTCGATAGTTTTCGATAATTTTACCGTTAGGGAATGTCCCATTCCGCATGTTTATATAGTATTATGTAGCGGATAGTTAAAATTAATGCGTGATTATACATTCAACAACCGATATAAAGTAACCGAATCCTACCGAAACCAAAAATAAATGCAAGGATTGACCGTGAAATTATGCATCTTTGACAGTTTAATAAAATCGCACTATAACACACCGGTACATTCTGGACACGTGAAATACGTGAATACTGCTCTAATTTGCTACTAATACGTTTGGAGCAGGTTACACTCACGTTCTTCACTCGTCATGAACGGCATGCACACACCTAGCATACGCTAACAAAATTACATGAAATTCTGTATTCGCTGGGCATACATTATGAAACGTTTCTCGGCCGTTACTAAAAGGTTATGTATTCGTTAAACACGTTCGAGAAACGCTATGTGTGCGTCTGAATGACGGCTTCTCTTTGATGTTTCGGACGTTCGACAGCGTTCGCCAGCGTTTTAGACAAAATCTAAAACGTTACGCACCCGTTGGCCTAATACGCTGTAGTGTGACAGGCCCTTAAGGTGCTGCCACACTACAACGCATTGGCCAACGTATGCCGACGTGTTATATTGATATAACGTTGGTATACGTTGTCGGGCGTCGAGGGCCTAAAACAATTTGTGCATGCACACAATTTTGAACGAGTGCCGAACGTATATTTATCGGTTATGTATGCGTTAGACAATCGGTATTCATTTGTTATTCGAACGTTCGTCATACGCTTTCAAACGTTAAGTACGCGTTGGTAACACGCCGGTACACTCACTAAGCGCTCACACAACGTGTTTTATACGTAGGCGTAACGTTTGTTTAACTTATTTATAACGTGTGTAGGGCGTTCTTGAAGCGTATAATATGGACTTAACATTTCCCAACGCAATAGTAACGTACGAATAACGCATATATAACGTTTGACAAACGTTCTTACAATGAACCAAGACATAAAGAATGAAAATAAGGGCGTTCCTCATTAAACTGTATTTCATGTATGATAAGATTCAGTAATTCACGTTACAGATGATGGGAGTCTAGTACTGGTTCTTCCTAGATGCTTAGGTGAACTGTCCGCCTCATATGACTCTGACGTAAAACTCGATATAAACAAAGTGTACATGACTAATATGGCTGATATTGAACGCGTACACTTTGTTGTTTTGCAATAACAGCAAAATCTTTTAAACCTTGTGCAGTATGTTGTGCATCAAACTATGGGGTAGAAGAATGAAGAGGACAGTCTGGACACGCCAAGCCTTGGATCGGGAGGCAGCGGGAGTTTGAAATATATGAATATTGCTCTAATTCACTACCAATACGTTTGGACAGGTTACACACGCATTCTTCACTCGTCAAGAACGTTATGCACACGCCTAGCACACGCTGTCAAAAGTACTTGGAATTCTGTTATGAAAGTTATGAAAACGTTTCTTGGTCGTTACTCAAAGGTTATGTATTCGTTAAACGCGTTCGACAAACGCTATGTGTGCGGCTTCTCTTTGATGTTTCGGACGACCTCCAGCGTTTGCCAGCGTATATGACAAATCTAACACGTTCCGCACTCGTTGGCCTAATACGCTGTAGTGTGACAGGCCCTTTAACAATTGCATGGTTATTTGTGTCGCATATAAATTCATGCGCTCCGAGCGAGTGACGGATATGGAAAGCTGAACTATCTCACTAAACGAATATAAACACTCGACGTCCGTACAATATTTGTTAAAACCAACTTCTAATTATTGTTTCATCCGACAATACGCATGCAACACGATCAGTCCAATATTTCAATAGGTTTTCTACATCTGTCAAGTTGACTTATATTCTTGTTGTAAATTGTATATCTGTCTTGGTTTGTTTGTCAGTTTAATCGGCCTTCGCGCAAATATGTCTAGAAACAGATGTTATATATAAGTTTATTGTTATCTTAATGTAGTTAGTTTTAATAGATCTTAGGATATGGATACTATAGTAACAAATGTATCAAAAGTATTATATACGAATGGTTGTTTTCATGAATTTGAAAAGTATAATGTCAAGATACATGTTTGACCAGTAACATGTAATACGAGTAACAAAGAATGTATAGTGCAGAAGGGTATACAGAATCGACATCTGTAAAATATTTCATTGATTGATTGAGTGATTATTAAGTAATCAGATTTAATTAAATGAGCACTTGGAACTAAATAATCAGTCATAACATATAAATGAGCACATTGAACTAAGTTATCAGTTTTGATATAGAAATGAACACATGGAATATTAATTTATCAGTTTTGATATAGAAATGAGCACATGTAACTAAGTTATCAGTTTTGATATAGAAATGAGCACATGGAATAAGTTATCATTTTTGAAATAGAAATGAGCACATGAAACTAAATTATTTGTTTTAACATAGGAACTAAATAATCAGTTTCTACACAAAAATCCTGAGAAGTGATGATAGAGAAGGATGCGATGGAAGATTGTCTCACATGAAAGACCGACACTTCTGGTGTTACATTATTGCTGGTGTTAATGTTTTCCGTTGCTGATTTATTAACAGAATATTAACAGAGACGTTTTGATATTGGTTTTATAATTATGCGGATTAATTGTTTCAATTGTATTTAAACAACATTTTGGAATCTTTGTCACAATAAATTGATTAAAATTAAAACGGTGCGCAAATTTCCTACGTCAGTGATCGAGTAACATGCATTTATTAGTAACTGTGTAATAATTGTAAACTGTGTAAACTTGAAATATACGTATATCAGTAAACTTGAAATATACGTATATCAGTAAACTTGAAATATACGTATATCAGTAAACTTGAAATATACGTATATCAGTAAACTTGAAATATACGTATATCAGTAAACTTGAAATATACGTATATCAGTAAACTTGAAATATACGTATATCAGTAAACTTGAAATATACGTATATCAGTAAACTTGAAATATACGTATATCAGTAAACTTGAAATATACGTATATCAGTAAACTTGAAATATACGTATATCAGTAAACTTGAAATATACGTATATTAGTAAACTTGAAATATACGTATATCAGTAAACTTGAAATATACGTATATCAGTAAACTTGAAATATACGTATATCAGTAAACTTGAAATATACGTATATCAGTAAACTTGAAATATACGTATATCAGTAAACTTGAAATATACGTATATCAGTAAACTTGAAATATACGTATATCAGTAAACTTGAAATATACGTATATCAGTAAACTTGAAATATACGTATATCAGTAAACTTGAAATATACGTATATCAGTAAACTTGAAATATACGTATATTAGTAAACATGACCAACTTTCACAACCATCGTGTAATATGCGTATGTCAGTGAGTATACACGTATCAGTAAACATATATAATGCATATAGACAAGTCATTGCCCGTATAACACTTTAAGCGAAATGTGAGTCATATTTAGACTCTGATTTCCTTATCAAACATTTTGGTTCAAAACAACAACAACAACAAATTACTTCCTTGTCAAACGATGATCTAACATTGAACTAATTGTTCACCAGACAGAATACATGCAATTCTTAATATATAACTGTTATTGGCTTCTTATGTAGTTAAGTTTCCATTTTCCACTCATATATTTAATTACTTCCATATTTGGTCTCATGACTTCAAGAAGTAAACATCTAATATAAATGTAAACTTACACCAAGTCTTCTTGAATCAATTAGGTATAACCATCATATTGTCTTGTTTATTATCGCCATATATGTCTGGATTCCGGTCACTGATTTATTCTACATCTCTATTTAGGAACCAGAAGCACATTATCTGTATTATGATAAATATGAAATAAAAGTTCACATTATATTTTTCTTCATCTTTGAATGTAAATGTACAGTAAAACCCCTCAATCCCGGACCCCTTCCAGACTGCGTCAAAACTCCGCTTTTCTGGTTTTTGTTTGTTTTGTTTATATCGAGTTTTACGCCCCGTTTCAACAGTCAGAGTGATATGAGGCGGACAGTTCACCTAAGCCTCGTTCCTATGAAGAAACCAGTATTAGACTCCCACCCGCAGTAATAAGCAACTGCCTACTTTCTCATATAAAAAGACATGGTCGGTAGCAAGACTCGAACCCATGACCCTGTATCAGTGAGAGATTACAGTAATTCGAAGTCAGCGACTTTAACCACTCGATCGCGGAGGCGGGTCTCGGTTTTCAGGGAATTCCGGTTTTCAGAGAGTCCGGTTTACAGGCGTTTTATTGTACCAGATTCGATTTTCACCTAAAATTTAATCACGTGCGTCGGACTTGTTCTCATGGTCAAATATACCATAATATTAAACGCATGATAATCTAAGCATTATGACAAGATACTGTATGTAACGATATACAGCGCAACCTCTCCAAACCAACATATTATGGGAGTATCAAAAACATTTTGTTGTTGAAAGGTTGTTGCTTAAGAGAGGGCCGTTCTGGAGAGATTATAATGTACTTAAAGCTTGATGCCTCTTTTACTTTTTGCTCCAAATCATCGATATGTTTAAATGCTATCTTTTAAAATATGTCACCTAAATAAGCCTTATATTGCTTATAACTTTTTGAATGTAAGAAATCCAGAACTTCATAAATTATATCTACTGATGAATGTTTCCTGTTAGTTCTGGGTCCCATAACTAAATTGGTCTTTTTATTTCGTCTTGTTGACCATTTTAGTTATGGAATTGTCCTCTTACAAAGTCAACAGCTTAAGACGCTTGTTCATGCGTCTATTGAATCAGATCAATTTACATGCTTTCCGGAATGCTACGGACTTAATCCAAAGCATTTACGAGGAAAATTTTGAAATTATGGGTAGTATGAAACATCGGCAAAATATTTGATAACTTTCGTCTGTTGAAGGTATATTTTTGGTCATATTGATAGATTATACTATATTTCATCGAATTGTACACAAGTTTTACGGAAATTTGTGCGTTAAATAGGAAAACGAACGCGACTCAGATTGAGTCGTTTACCTGTTAGCTTTTAAAGAACAAGTGGCTTTGACGATGAACTGCAATGCAAACGTATCATCGTCAAAGCACCTTCGACTAGTTTCCTGTCTACAACTAAAGATTAGTAAATACAACTTTTATTGTTTCCGTGTTTCTATGCTAAACATGGTATTCCTTTGTTATTGCATCGTATTGCACAGTTCGCTTATTTATCTTAG
Source organism: Lutraria lutraria (assembly GCA_964023205.1). NCBI lineage: Eukaryota > Metazoa > Mollusca > Bivalvia > Venerida > Mactridae > Lutraria > Lutraria lutraria. The sequence continues at coordinate 594,855 of OZ026845.1, forward strand.
GATGATTCATTTACATTGTATTTGGGTTTAACGCCATTTTTCGACCATGTTTCGGTATTTCACCAGTTTTCCTGGACTGTATTCTAACCAGTACTGACTTATCCTTCTACAAGGAACCGGCAATTTCTCCACATGTAGACCGGGAATCGAACCTGGGTCACTGGATTACACTCTGGTTATCCTTCCGGCTTATGTTGCTGGAAGAACCGAATCTTATTCACATTTCGTTATTCAATATAAGCAGATTAAACCCACCATGCCCAACCACTTTCTGCCTATGATTATCTAACAGAAAACAAATACAGTTGAATCTCGTTATGTCAAACTCGCTTATATAAAAATTTCGGTTATGTCAAACTGTTTCGTTGGGTCCCGATTTTTTTGCTCTTTCTCTATATGAAATTAATCCGCTTACCTCCAATTCACTTATCTCAAAATTTCGTTTATGTCAAACTAAATTTTTGTCCCCGTGACTCTAATTAGCATGTAGTTTGAGTTGTTTACCTCAAAGTTGGAGCAGATCAGCGAACAATGGACGCTTTCACACCTATCATGACATTTTGCTAATTGAACAATTTAAAGGCTTCGGGAGATTTATAATCGTGTGACAAACAGAGAACACACGTGTAGTGTAGCATGATGATCATAACTGTTATTTGACTTAACTAAAATTATGGTAGGTAAGGTAAAAAAATACGCACCACATATAACTTCGGCTGCGGTGAGTATCCGAATACTAGGATACTCGTAGGTTTAACTTCAAAATTGAGTACGATTACTTGCCACCTATGACAGTGTTAGATTCAAATCTTTGTAAAATGATCTTAGCTTGATAAAAATAATTAATTCTGAGAGCGGGATCGACGTTGCAACGAACGGATTCATATTACATTATGTACGGAATGCGTACACATCAGAAAATATGTAAAGCTAGACGCTCCGTTTTTTTTTTCGAATTCTTACAAGAAATTTCGTAAATAAGTATTTTATGTTAGGACATTAATTGTTGATATTAATTATTATGAATAGATACATAATTATTTTGTTTCTTCTCTACGTATGCACATGTTCAAGTGAAACGTAATCATACATGTATTGTAATTTTAGATAAAGGCTACTGTTCGTGCGTGTACACAAATAGTTTAAAACATATATTTTTATACAGTATTTGTTTATCTCAAATTTCGGTTATCTCAAACTGATTTCCACGGTCCCTAGAAATTTGAGATAACGAGATTCAACTGTAGTACGAGGATGAACATCTTATCCAGAAAATGTTTATCAAATTTAATCGCCATGAGCTTATGTTTATAGTTATGTTTTATGGACTTGCTGCGAGGTCTAGTCGTGTTGTATTCGATGTTCAGGAAGTTGGAGGTCTTGTCTCTTGTTGATAAAATACCCTGAATACTGACGAGGTGTTTTATTTTAGAACATTGTTATTTCGTACAATGTTATAGAAAGGAAATGGATTCTGTGACAAGAACAAATCAGGTATGTTGGTCAGTTATTACATGTTATTTATACATTAACTTACATGTACAGATAGCACAATGATTTTGTTCTGGTTTTCCGCCGTTTTTCAACAATTTTTCAGTTAGATACAGCGGTCGGTTCGTCTAACAAGTTTTCCTGGATTGTATTCTAACCCATCACAAGGAACCGGCAACTAAACCACATGTAGAGGAAAATCGACTTTTTGTCAAATTTGCATGTAAGGATATGACCTGCCGTGACCGGGAATCAAACCTGGATCATCGAACTGCCGTGACCGGGAATCAAACCTGGATCATCGACCTGCCGTGACCGGGAATCAAACCTGGATCATCGACCTGCCGTGACCGGGAATCAAACCTGGATCATCAGGTTATAAATACAGCGGGCTAACCACGGCCGCGGTGATTAAGATTATTATTTGCCTGATTCTTAAAAACCCTTCTACGCCTGAATATAGAAGTACATGTATGTATTTTTGGGTTGTATCTATAGGAGTGTATATTGCAATGCTTTATAAGAATTCGATTAATAATTTTGCATTTCTACACACGTCATATCAGTGCAACAATTTTTTAATTCTTAAATCATGAATTTATCATGTGATTAAACTAATTCATAGACCGGTGATTTACCCTTAAAATATTATTGTATTTGGTGCTCCTCCAAGTTATTTGTTATCAAATACATGGATTAACTTCACATCGTCAGTGAAACATTTTTTATTGAGTCTGGAAGTATTCACTATTTCTCGTACATGCCACATCACCACATTGTGTTAAATTTCCGTACATTTTTCTATCGCTTAAGAGCTGATAACAAGATACAACACTTAGTTGATAGTAACATGTATTTTGATTTGATTAGTTTTTTTTAAGTTCAATACGGACAAAAGTTAATTCTAAATCATGTTGTTGACCGTCTAGGAATGCTAGACTGATCCAGAACACGTCAATCATTAGCTTGGCGCCCTTTATAATAATGCTACCAACCTGTGTTCCGGATTACCAATAAAAACCATCCTGAAAATCATCTTTAGATCCGCCAGCTTGTCTACCAATGTTTCAGATTCACCATATTTCACGTCTGTTGACTTTACGTCACTCGTTAAATAGTTCGTTCTGCTTTCATACAGTCCATCTGAGGTTTGTGAAATTAAGAAATTTTGAAGTTACGAATAGAAAATGTTTTGTAACACTGAAAAACATTTATCAAATTACGTGAAAAGTTTCATAAAATTATTGTGTTCTGTTGTGTAGTACATCGTAGTTTAAAAATCCTGTCAAAGGATGGTTCAGTGTCCGTAACATTAAAGATTTCATGAATCAAAAGAAATATCTTTTGAAAAGTCGTTACAAGAATTGATTATAGAAGTGCACAAAACACAGTGCAGTACAACACAGAACAGGCACAGCATATCACTGCATATCACAGCATTTCACTGCATATCACAGCATATCACTGCATATCACAGCATATCACTGCATATCACATCATATCACTGCATATCACAGCATATCACAGCATATCACTGCATATCACAGTACAGCACACCACAAGACATGGAAAAAAAGCACAACACAGCACAAAACAAGACAGCAGAACACAAGGCAGCACGGCACAGCACAGTACGGCACGGCACGGCACAGCACAGCACAGCACAGCACAGCACAGCACAGCACAGTACAGTACAGCACGACGCAACACTGTTTGAACAACTTTAATGTAAAGTATAACACCTGTTAATGTCTGACTTTGAATGTTTTGTTGACATTCTTCCTGCATTGCTGTACAAATAGTTTGGATTCAGACTAATAATAAGGAAAGAAGAATCTTCATTTCTTACAAGAAATGTCTAAATGGATATCAATTATCATAAACAGATGCTAATTTACGGCGTGTTTCTCTTGATTATACATGGCTAGAAATAATTGAACCAATTTTCTTCACACTGAGAGCATTTTATCATTTAAAAGTTAATAGAGAAAATATTGCTGAACTCCTTATTTAATGTTGATGAGTAAAGTGGAAGTTCTTCATTGACTGTACATAGTGTATTACATGTATGTACCGTGTTTTTATTACTTCAATTGCTTCAATTTCGTTTTTAAGAATCTATAAGAAAATCCTATTCAGTTGGTTTTGTTGCGACTGTAAGCTTATATAGATTATGCACCTCTCACACGCAGTTTACAGACAATTGAATAACAATAGTACAATCTATGCTACAGGTTGTATGTACAAATGTGAAGTCAATTTTTCAAATCCACTCCTAAATACAAAATGTATTCTCATATTTCTCTTATTGACGATCTGCCTGGATGTAATTTCCCACAGGCTGTGAACTTGTCGCGCCTCAAAACACTTCAAAATTATACCTGATTGTTATTATCGCCCTCCTGTCTGCCCCACTAATGAATAAAACATATTTTTACGCCTTCAAATTTTACTTTTACTCTCTCTCTCTCTCTCTCTCTCTCTGTACACTAAATTACACTAACAGTTATATGAAAGATCACACAATTAAATAAAACAAGCAGTATGTCTACATTACTGTTGTGTATAATTACTCTCTGGTATAGATAGATCTTAAATGAACACAAATAGTTCACAGACAATATCTTGTATCTGCCAGCGTGATATTAACAACAATAACACATGTACTCGACTTCATCACGTCATCACATTTTTACCCTATTATGAATAAAAATGTTTCTGATTACAACGATAAGTTTTTTCCCTGAAAAGATACCCATGTGAAACTCACCTGTAAGTTTGACATGAATACACTACGTGCGAGTAGCAAATAAGGAACCAGTTCTCCCTCATTGCGTGATTACTTAAAGAATCGAGGCTTGGATTTGAACTATGTCTTTATGGCAGTGTTGCCGGTGATTTCAAGGAAACACTAAAACCAGCTTCGCTTCGTGAGTACATTTTCGTCCTATCTTCAAGATTCATGCAGATTGCATTCTGAGTCTCGTTTTATTGATTCACTTTATTTTGATCGCGGAGTATCTTCAAGACATTCAGTATATTTTAAGCATTCAATTATCTCTCATGTTGACATCAGCACTATGGTAGATAATTTAGTAAATGTGTATAAACTCTAATCATTAGTTAGAATGTTGCATATTTAATGGATTTGTCTTATAAATATCTATTGACGTCGGGTTATCAAATTTTGATTTTGTTTACTTTTCCGATACTGATTGATTTATGATCTCCTGAGTTTTGTACTTTTATCTATAGACGGGGTACCACCATGTACAACATCTTATAAACCATTTCTTTATTTCTTTGTTAAATGATGACAAAGCAAGCCGTCTTCTGATCGTCATACAAAATGTTAGTTTTATTGAAATGTTTACTGCGTATACTAAACAATTTGTTGTTAAACATCGTCTTATAATTAGTGTGCACTATCTTACAAAGGCAGGATTTTAATGATGAAGCTGACTGTCTTTGATTTAAACCCAAACCTACCAAAGCACGTGGTTGATTGACTGATTGATTGATTGATTGATTGACTGATTGACTGATTGATTGATTGAGCTGTGTAAGTTAAGATAAAGTGTTGTGTAAGGTAGGATAGCATGTTGTGTATGATTGGATTCAATGATTTTAAAATCCTGATCATTACGTAACCATGGTGAAAAGAATTCAATCATTATATCTCAGGTAATCGTAATGACAACATTTACTACACGGTGCAACTGATCGCGACTTTCAGAAACAAGAGACAGTCTATAGAATGAAAAATTATCTTTACCCAAACATTCTCTCATGAATTTAGAATCCATTTTTTTCTGAAGCATTTAAAATTATAATCATTTTCACTAAATTAAACTTAATTGAATAGTTAGCTTCTTTTCTGGGAGTGACACCTTGCTCTATTGGAAATAAACACAGATTTTAATCGAGAAAAGATGAATGAAGATTTTATCATTTTCTCTGAAAAAGAAGATATCGATGTTAAGGTATAACATTCCAAATACTGTACTTGTTGACGTATCTGCTCTCTTCCTGTGATTATATCTTTTTAAAATAACAAAGGTTCTCTGTAAAATTGTTAGAAAGTAAAAAAACTTCTCTACATTAATTCGTTTTGTTTTATTACGTGGTAATAAAGAAATCTGGAGTACAAGTGTACGACAATCATGACAATTAAGTTAAGAACTTGCTTTAATTTAGTTTTAAACTACTAAATAAAACACTCTCTGCTTTAAGGCATCGTACTTAATTTATCAACATTTTCAATTAGAATTTGTTATAGTTGTATGTTTAATGCCGCTAATCTGTTTTGCACCATACATTGATGTGCTTTGAGCGAACTTTTAAATACATACTTCTTTATTTTACCTTATGTCGATAAAGAAATTGGAAAACAGAAGGGTATTGTTTCTGTGATTGTCGGAAGTCAAATTATGATAAATGAGATGAACTACAAATGAAAATAAATGAACCTAGAAAAAAGGATAAGTTCTTTTATAACACAGTGCATGTATAATAATGGGATAAAATGAAGTATAAACTATGGAACAAACTTATATAACACAGTTCATGTATAATAATTGGATAAACTGAAGTATAAACTATGGAACAAACTTATATAACACAGTTCATGTATAATAATTGGATAAACTGAAGTATAAACTATGGAACAAACTTATATAACACAGTGCATGTATAATAATTGGATAAAATGAAGTATAAAATATGGAACAAACTTTTATAACACAGTGTATGTATAATAATGGGATAAACTGAAGTATAAACTATGCAACAAACTTATATAACACAGTGCATGTATAATAATTGGATAAACTGAAGTATAAAATATGGACCAAACTTATATAACACAGTGTATGTATTATAATGGGATAAAATGAAGTATAAAATATGGAACAATCTTTTATAACATAGTGTATGTATAATAATGGGATAAAATGAAGTATAAAATATGGACCAAACTTATATAACACAGTGTATGTATTATAATGGGATAAAATGAAGTATAAAATATGGACCAAACTTATATAACATAGTGTATGTATAATAATTGGATAAAATGAAGTATAAAATATGGAACAATCTTTTATAACATAGTGTATGTATTATAATGGGATAAAATGAAGTATAAAATATGGACCAAACTTATATAACACAGTGTATGTATTATAATGGGATAAAATGAAGTATAAAATATGGAACAATCTTTTATAACACGGTGTATGTATTATAATGGGATAAAATGAAGTATAAAATATGGAACAAACTTATATAACATAGTGTATGTATTATAATGGGATAAAATGAAGTATAAAATATGGAACAATCTTTTATAACACAGTGTATGTATTATAATGGGATAAAATGAAGTATAAAATATGGACCAAACTTATATAACACAGTGTATGTATTATAATGGGATAAAATGAAGTATAAAATATGGAACAATCTTTTATAACACGGTGTATGTATTATAATGGGATAAAATGAAGTATAAAATATGGAACAAACTTATATAACATAGTGTATGTATTATAATGGGATAAAATGAAGTATAAAATATGGAACAATCTTTTATAACACAGTGTATGTATGATAATGGGATAAAATGAAGTATAAAATATGGAACAAACTTATATAACACAGTGTATGTATTATAATGGGATAAAATGAAGTATAAAATATGGAACAATCTTTTATAACACAGTGTATGTATTATAATGGGATAAAATGAAGTATAAAATATGGAATAATCTTTTATAACACAGTGTATGTATTATAATGGGATAAAATGAAGTATAAAATATGGAACAATCTTTTATAACACAGTGTATGTATTATAATGGGATAAAATGAAGTATAAAATATGGAACAATCTTTTATAACACAGTGTATGTATTATAATGGGATAAAATGAAGTATAAAATATGGAACAATCTTTTATAACACAGTGTATGTATTATAATGGGATAAAATGAAGTATAAAATATGGAACAATCTTTTATAACACAGTGTATGTATTATAATGGGATAAAATGAAGTATAAAATATGGAACAAACTTTTATAACACAGTGTATGTATTATAATGGGATAAAATGAAGTATAAAATATGGAACAATCTTTTATAACATAGTGTATGTATTATAATGGGATAAAATGAAGTATAAAATATGGAACAAACTTATATAACACAGTGTATGTATTATAATGGGATAAAATGAAGTATAAAATATGGAACAAACTTATATAACATAGTGTATGTATTATAATGGGATAAAATGAAGTATAAAATATGGAACAAACTTATATAACATAGTGTATGTATTATAATGGGATAAAATGAAGTATAAAATATGGAACAATCTTTTATAACACAGTGTATGTATTATAATGGGATAAAATGAAGTATAAAATATGGAACAAACTTATATAACACAGTGTATGTATTATAATCGGATAAAATGAAGTATAAAATATGGAACAATCTTTTATAACACAGTGTATGTATTATAATGGGATAAAATGAAGTATAAAATATGGAACAAACTTATATAACACAGTGTATGTATAATAATTGGATAAAATGAAGTATAAAATATGGAACAATCTTTTATAACACAGTGTATGTATTATAATTGGATAAACTGGAGTATAAACTATGGAACAAACTTATATAACACAGTGCATGTATAATAATGGGATAAACTGAAGTATAAAATATGGAACAAACTTATATAACACAATGTATGTATTATAATGGGATAAAATGAAGTATAAACTATGGAACAAACTTATATAACACAGTGTATGTATAATAATGGGATAAACTGAAGTATAAAATATGGAACAAACTTTTATAACATAGTGTATGTATAATAATGGGATAAAATGAAGTATAAACTATGCAACAAACTTATATAACACAGTGTATGTATTATAATGGGATAAAATGAAGTATAAACTATGGAACAAACTTTTATAACATAGTGTATGTATAATAATGGGATAAACTGAAGTATAAACTATGCAACAAACTTATATAACATAGTGTATGTATTATAATGGGATAAAATGAAGTATAAAATATGGAACAAACTTTTATAACATAGTGTATGTATAATAATGGGATAAACTGAAGTATAAAATATGCAACAAACTTATATAACACAGTGCATGTATAATAATGGGATAAAATGAAGTATAAAATATGGAACAAACTTATATAGCACAATGTATGTATAATAATGGGATAAAATGAAGTATAAAATATGCAACAAACTTATATAACATAGTGTATGTATTATAATAGGATAAAATGAAGTATAAAATATGGAACAAACTTTTATAACATAGTGTATGTATAATAATGGGATAAACTGAAGTATAAAATATGCAACAAACTTATATAACACAGTGCATGTATAATAATGGGATAAAATGAAGTATAAAATATGGAACAAACTTATATAGCACAATGTATGTATAATAATGGGATAAAATGAAGTATAAACTATGCAACAAACTTATATAACATAGTGTATGTATTATAATGGGATAAAATGAAGTATAAAATATGCAACAAACTTATATAACACAGTGCATGTATTATAATGGGATAAAATGAAGTATAAAATATGCAACAAACTTATATAACACAGTGCATGTATAATAATGGGATAAAATGAAGTATAAAATATGGAACAAACTTATATAACACAGTGTATGTATTATAATGGGATAAAATGAAGTATAAAATATGGAACAAACTTATATAGCACAGTGTATGTATAATAATTGGATAAACTGAAGTATAAACTATGGAACAAACTTATATAACACAGTGCATGTATAATAATTGGATAAACTGAAGTATAAAATATGGAACAAACTTATATAGCACAGTGTATGTATAATAATTGGATAAACTGAAGTATAAACTATGCAACAAACTTATATAACACAGTGCATGTATAATAATTGGATAAACTGAAGTATAAACTATGGAACAAACTTATATAGCACAGTGTATGTATAATAATGGGATAAACTGAAGTATAAACTATGGAACAAACTTATATAGCACAGTGTATGTATAATAATGGGATAAACTGAAGTATAAAATATGGAACAAACTTATATAACACAGTGCATGTATAATAATTGGATAAACTGAAGTATAAAATATGGAAAAACTTATATAGCACAGTGTATGTATAATAATGGGATAAAATGAAGTATAAAATATGGAACAAACTTATATAACACAGTGCATGTATAATAATGGGATAAACTGAAGTATAAAATATGGAAAAACTTATATAGCACAGTGTATGTATAATAATGGGATAAAATGAAGTATAAAATATGGAACAAACTTATATAACACAGTGCATGTATAATAATGGGATAAACTGAAGTATAAAATATGGAACAAACTTATATAACACAGTGCATGTATAATAATGGGATAAACTGAAGTATAAAATATGGAAAAACTTATATAGCACAGTGTATGTATAATAATGGGATAAACTGAAGTATAAAATATGGAACAAACTTATATAACATAGTGTATGTATAATAATGGGATAAAATGAAGTATAAAATATGGAACAAACTTATATAACATAGTGTATGTATAATAATGGGATAAAATGAAGTATAAAATATGGAACAAACTTATATAACATAGTGCATGTATAATAATGGGATAAACTGAAGTATAAACTATGGAACAAACTTATATAACACAGTGTATGTATAATAATGGGATAAACTGAAGTATAAAATATGGAACAAACTTATATAACATAGTGTATGTATAATAATGGGATAAAATGAAGTATAAAATATGGAACAAACTTATATAACATAGTGTATGTATGATAATGGGATAAACTGAAGTATAAACTATGGAACAAACTTATATAACACAGTGTATGTATAATAATGGGATAAAATGAAGTATAAAATATGGAACAAACTTATATAACATAGTGTATGTATAATAATGGGATAAAATGAAGTATAAAATATGGAACAAACTTATATAACACAATGTATGTATAATAATGGGATAAAATGAAGTATAAAATATGGAACAAACTTATATAACATAGTGTATGTATAATAATGGGATAAACTGAAGTATGAACTATGGAACAAACTTATATAACACAGTGTATGTATAATAATGGGATAAACTGAAGTATAAAATATGGAACAAACTTATATAACACAGTGTATGTATAATAATGGGATAAACTGAAGTATAAAATATGGAAAAACTTATATAACACAGTGCATGTATAATAATGGGATAAACTGAAGTATAAAATATGGAACAAACTTATATAACACAGTGTATGTATAATAATGGGATAAACTGAAGTATAAACTATGGAACAAACTTATATAACACAGTGTATGTATAATAATGGGATAAACTGAAGTATAAAATATGGAACAAACTTAAGGTGAGTCGTCAGAGGACAAATGTTTGACAAAAAATTGTGCTCTGACGATTCACATTAAGAATTTTAGTCAAACTTAAAGGTTAGTGTCATCATACAAATATCGTGTTAACTGTATGGTCTGTGTTCACTGTATGGTATATGTTCACTGCTAGGTACATTGTGTATGTTCACTGTATGGTATATGTTCACTGCTAGGTACATTGTGTATGTTCACTGTATTGTATATGTTCACTGCTAGGTACATTGTGTATGTTCACTGTATGGTATATGTTCACTGCTAGGTTCATTGTGTATGTTCACTGTATGGTATATGTTCACTGTTAGGTACATTGTGTATGTTCATTGTATGGTATATGTTCACTGCTAGGTACATTGTGTATGTTCACTGTATGGTCTGTGTTCACTGTATGGTTTATGTTCACTGTATGGTCTGTGTTCACTGTATGGTCTGGTTCGAATCGGTTGACAATTTCAAAACATTTGAAAATGACTCTAAATTAGCATAAAAGTATTACTGAAATAAAAAATGGTGCATGGATGTTCTTGTGATATCGTTTATCTTCTAGTAATACTGTTTAGATGACAAAAACGTTTTTATTTCTCATAACACGATGCCTGAAATCAGAAAGGTTACTTATAAATGCATTAACACATTTTCGCGAGGATACCAGTTTCGATTTAGATTTACAACAGAACGTTTTTTGACTCAGCTTGGTAGTGTTCCTGGCGTATCCCATAAGCTCGAATTTTGTTTCCATTTTTATTTCAAATATTCTGATTTGAGTTTTCAACCGAGATAATAATCCAACACTTACGGAGATGGTGGATGATAGATAGATATTTTATTAAATTCCAAAAGGCTTTAAAGCCCACAAGGACATACATAGCACAATACAAACAGTGTGACACAGTACAATGATATACATAATATAAGTAATGCATGATATTAAATCAAATAAATGATTACATTTGACAATATTATGTTTACAAACACACAACATATCCCTGAAGATTTACTACAAGTTCTTCATTATCATATTGATTGGAATCATTCATATCAAGAATATAAAGTAAACTATACAAAGAGGAATCTATGTTAGATTTTTGTATGAAATCATATTAGTATCTGTTGAAGTGGACCCATGCGTCAAATAAGAAGAAACTATTTACTGCCTGTTCAAACCCTCAAGGAACCATTGTCACATTATCTTTGCCGCCACCGATCTCTTTTCACTGAGTGATTGATGCATTATTGTTTTCTTAAATAGAGATAACTTTCTCAAAATATAGGACCATGACTGTTTAATTACTCCAAATTGGTAGTTTTTCTGGAGAAAAGCTGATTATCTCAATACCTCATTCAAATGTCATTTAATATGTATCTATCAAAGATGACTTTTAAACATAATGATACATTTGCGGCCCAACAGCGGTGACAGCGACAACATAAACTGTATCAACGACAACAACAACAATAAAAACAACATCGGCGACAACAACATAACCTATAACAACAATAATAACAACAATAAAAACAACAGCGGCGACAACAACATAACCTATAACAACAATAATAACAACAATAAAAACAACAGCGGCGACAACAACATAACCTATAACTACAATAATAACAAAAATAAAATTAACAGCGGCGACAACATAACCTATAACAACAATAATAACAACAATAAAAACAACAGCGGCGACAACAACATAACCTATAACAACAATAATAATAACATCGGCGACAACAACATAACCTATAACAACAATAATAACAACATCGGCGACAACAACATAACCTATAACAACAATAATAACAACATCGGCGACAACAACATAACCTATAACAACAATAATAACAACAATAAAAACAACAGCGGCGACAACAACATAACCTGTAACAACAATAATAACAACAATAAAAACAACAGCGGCGACAACAACATAACCTATAACAACAATAATAACAACAATAAAAACAACAGCGGCGACAACAACAACAACATAACCTATAACAACAATAATAACAACAATAAAAACAACATCGGCGACAACGACATAAACTATAACAATAATAATAAGAACTGTAAGCGACAAAACAAGAAGTTATAGAAGCATCATGAGGGTAACAACATTATATGTATCATCTTTCTAAGTCCATACCACACATTTAAGTTCAATACTACTTTTTATTGAATTCTGAAACAAACAGAGTACATACGTTGATAAAAAGCGTTCATACTCATGATTATAAAGAAACAAGGACTTTATGTATGTATATAAGTCCTTGATAGATCGAATGTTTAATAAAATACAACACTATTTCCTTGCATATCTTTTGTTATATTCCGTCAAGATCTAATTATCTAATTGAATGATGACCGTCATATTACTACACGTAATTGTTGAAAGTTTTTTTCTGATAAACGAAGTATGGATACATTATCTGTCATTAATATACGGTATTTTGTCAGCTTCGTAGGATGATAAAAACTGTTCAATATTTCATTCAATAAAACACCATTTATATACACTAACTATGATATCTTCTATGACCATTGAGATAAAACATAGCGTTAACATCTATACTTGACCAGATAACTGACCTGACCTGATAACTGACCTGACCTGACCTGATTACTGACCTGACCAGATAACTGACCTTGTCAGATAACTGACCTGACATGACCTGATTACTGACCTGACCAGATAACTGACATGATGACTGACCTGACCTGATAACTTACCTGACATGACCTGATTACTGACCTGACCAGATAACTCACCTTACCAGATAACTGACCTTACCAGATAACTGACCTGACATGACCTGATTACTGAAATGACCATATAACTGACCTGACCAGATAACTGACATGACCTGACCTGATAACTTACCTGACATGACCTGATAACTGACCTGACATGACCTGATTACTGACATGACCTGATAACTGACCTGACCAGATAACTGACCTTACCAGATAACTGACCTGACCAGATAATTGACCTGACCAGATTACTGACCTGACCAGATAACTGACCTGACCTGATAACTGACCTGACATGACATGATAACTGACCTGACCAGATAACTGACCTGATGTGACCAGATAACTGACCTTACCAGATAACTGACCTTACCAGATAACTGACCTGACCAGATAATTGACCTGACCAGATATCTGACCTGACCAGATTACTGACCTGACCAGATAACTGACATGACCTGATTACTGACCTGACCAGATAACTGACCTGACCTGATTACTGACATGACCTGATAACTGACCTGACCAGATAACTGACCTTACCAGATAACTGACCTGACCAGATAATTGACCTGACCAGATTACTGACCTGACCAGATAACTGACCTGACCTGATAACTGACCTGACATGACATGATAACTGACCTGACCAGATAACTGACCTGATGTGACCAGATAACTGACCTTACCAGATAACTGACCTTACCAGATAACTGACCTGACCAGATAATTGACCTGACCAGATATCTGACCTGACCAGATTACTGACCTGACCAGATAACTGACATGACCTGATTACTGACCTGACCAGATAACTGACCTGACCAGATAACTGACATGACCTGATTACTGACCTGACCAGATAATTGACATGACCTGATTACTGATCTGACAAGACCTGATTACCGACCTGACCATATAACTGACCTGACCAGATAACTGACATTACCTGACCAGATAACTGACCTGACCAGATGACAGACCTGACCTGATAACTTATCTGACATGACATGATAACTGACATGACCTGACCAGATAACTGACCTGACCAGATTACTGACCTGACCTGATAACTGACCTGACCTGATAACTGACCTGACATGACCTTATTACTGTCCTGATCAGATAACTGACCTGACCAGATAACTGACCTTACCAGATAATTGACCTGACCAGATAACTGACCTGACCAGATTACTGACCTGACCAGATAACTGACATCAGGGATTTCCCTGACGCAGGTTTTCTGCGTCCCTGACGCAACTTCGTGACCCGGGACCCGCATTTCCGCGGTACGTCGATGTCGAGCGTCTATTAACAATTATGATCACGACAGACATACAGCGAACGATATTGAGTTTATTTGGCCAAATTCCTGCTTTAGGGAAGAAAATGTGCATGTATTAATTTGCTATTTTATTCATAAGTTTGATTCAGTGAACTTGACAGTGACTCAAGCACTTCAAGATCTATATATTACGTTTTCTAAACTTCAGCAATAAAATGCATATCCGTATATGGCACCCCCAAAATTTCTCAGGGACCCCCAAAATACAAATCCTGAGGGTCCTGGGACCCAAGTATGAAAAATCCTAGGGAAAACCCTGTGACATGACCTGATAACTGACCTTACCAGATAACTGACATGACCTGACCAGATAACTGACATGACCAGATGACTGACCTGACCTGATAACTGACCTGACATGATCAGATAACTGACCTTACCAGATAACTGACCTGACCTGATAACTGACCTGACATGACCAGATAACTGACCTGACCAGATAACTGACCTGACCTGATAACTGACCTGACCAAATTACTGACCTTACCAGATTACTGACCTGACCTGATAACTGACCTGACATGACCTTATTACTGTTCTGATCAGATAACTGACCTGACCAGATAACTGACCTTACCAGATAATTGACCTGACCAGATAACTGACCTGACCAGATTACCGACCTGATCAGATAACTGACATGACCTGATAACTGACCTGACATGACGTGATTAAAGAGCTGGCCAGATAACTGACATGACCTGATAACTGACCTGACATGACGTGATTAAAGAGCTGGTCAGATAACTGACATGGCCTGATAACTGACATTACATGATTACTGACCTGATATGATAACTGACCTGACCAGATTACTGACCCGACCTGATTACTTATCAGATAACTTACCCATTACCATATAGATATGGATTAATTGTGATGACATGCATGTTAAGTATATTATGTAACATTTAGTTATGCTAACACACGTCTTAAAGAATTTGGTTGTCGTGGTTTTACAATATTTACAAAAATTAGGATCAGAACCTTTGCTTATAAAGTATTTCTGTTATACTGTATTACGATAGAACTATAAGTTATAAGCCTCCAGTAGATCACTATCGTTGACCTTACTGCCTTAGTGATGTGTGATGTGCGGGTCGTACATTGATTGTACTAAATATAGCGTCTTTTTATAAAGTGCATTATTTAGAGAGTTCATCGTGCTACAATTTGAACCTTGTTAACTTCTAGTTACCAGGAATTTACCAGGATATTTTGGTATATAAGTACCCATAATTATCATCAACACATTGTTACTGTCAAGTCCCGGAAAACTTGTATGTAGCTGTTAATGGTTAGTTTAGAAAGAAAACGTTTTTCTTAGAAGTTTTTTCTACTTACATCGCTTTATAGTTTTAATTAATAAAAACAAACTAATGAAGATTTAAAACTACACAGCTACACGAATATTTGATTCACCGATGTTGTTAAAAATGCTCTATATTAAGATATGAACATTTATTTGTTTCATCGGATCTACGCCTTTTTTAACATTATTTTAGCTATATCGTAACGGGCAGTTATCCTAACCAGCTTCCCTGGATTTCATTTAGGCCTTAACCTGTACTAACCATGCTACACCACATAATTCAGAGGTGGAGGAAAATTTAACATAGTATGTTTATCTTCAGTCATATTTGTTACGAACAGTGTAAGCCACACCCTGGGTTCGAACTCACAACCTCTTGATCAGTAAACCAACGCTCTATCCACTGAGATAACTAAGCAGGTTAAGAATTTACTTGAGTAGAGGAATAAAAAGTAGTCCACGAGACATGACCAATGATCTTATTACGTTTTTTATAAATGAAAGACGCCAACCAGTATACGACTAGGTCTACACGGCATAAAACTATACATAAAAGATTGTAAACCCAATCTATTTCACCACTTTGATAAATGTTTCAAAGCCACGGAATTCGATTCTTGAAGTGTTAATGTATTGTGATGTATAACTGATTCTTGTATTGTATAATGTAGACTTATAACCAGTAAATGTATAATGTAGACTTATAACCAGTAAATGTATAATGTAGACTTATAACCAGTAAATGTATAGTGTAGACTTATAACCAGTAAATGTATAGTGTAGAACAAAAGTAGTAAATGTATAATGTAGACTTATAACCAGTAAATGTATAGTGTAGACTTATAACCAGTAAATGTATAGTGTATAATTTTTACCAGTAAATGTATAATGTAGACTTATAACCAGTAAATGTATAGTGTAGACTTATAACCAGTAAATGTATAATGCAGACTTATAACCAGTAAATGTATAGTGTAGACTTATAACCAGTAAATGTATAGTGTAGAACTATTACCAGTAAATGTACAATGTAGAACTATAACCAGTAAATGTATAGTGTAGACTTATAACCAGTAAATGTATAGTGTAGAACTATTACCAGTAAATGTACAATGTAGAACTATAACCAGTAAATGTATAATGTAGAACTATAACCAGTAAATGTATAGTGTAGACTTATAACCAGTAAATGTATAGTGTAGAACTATTACCAGTAAATGTACAATGTAGAACTATAACCAGTAAATGTATAGTGTAGACTTATAACCAGTAAATGTATAGTGTAGAACTATTACCAGTAAATTTATAGTGTAGAACTATTACCAGTAAATGTATAATGTAGAACTATTACCAGTAAATGTATAATGTAGAACTATAACCAGTAAATGTATAATGTAGAACTATAACCAGTAAATGTATAGTGAAGAACAAAAGTTGTAAATGTATAATGTAGACTTATAACCGGTAAATGTATAATGTAGAACTATAACTAGTAAATGTATAATGTACGTAGAACTATAACCAGTAAATGTATAATGTAGACTTATAACCAGTAAATGTATAGTGTAGACTTATAACCAGTAAATGTATAATGTAGACTTATAACCAGTAAATGTATAATGTAGAACTATAACCAGTAAATGTATAATGTAGACTTATAACCAGTAAATGTATAATGTAGACTTATAACCAGTAAATGTATAGTGTAGACTTATAACCAGTAAATGTATAATGTAGACTTATAACCAGTAAATGTATAATGTAGACTTATAACCAGTAAATGTATAGTGTAGACTTATAACCAGTAAATGTATAATGTAGACTTATAACCAGTAAATGTATAATGTAGAACTATAACCAGCAAATGTATAATGTAGACTTATAACCAGTAAATGTATAATGTAGACTTATAACCAGTAAATGTATAGTGTACACTTTTAACCAGTAAATGTATAGTGTAGTCTTATAACCAGTAAATGTATAATGTAGACTTATAACCAGTAAATGTATAATGTAGACTTATAACCAGTAATTGTATAGTGTAGACTTATAACCAGTAAATGTATAATGTAGACTTATAACCAGTAAATGTATAATGTAGACTTATAACCAGTAAATATATAGTGTAGAACTATTACCAGTAAATGTATAATGTAGAACTATAACCAGTAAATGTATAGTGTAGAACAAAAGTAGTAAATGTATAATGTAGACTTATAACCAGTAAATGTATAGTGTAGACTTATAACCAGTAAATGTATAGTGTAGAAATATTACCAGTAAATGTATAATGTAGAACAATAACCATTTAATGTATAATGTAGAACTATAACCAGTAAATGTATAGTGTAGAACAAAAGTAGTAAATGTATAATGTAGACTTATAACCAGTAAATGTATAGTGTAGACTAATAACCAGTAAATGTATAGTGTAGGCTTATAACCAGTAAATGTATAATGTAGACTTATAACCAGTAAATGTATAATGTAGACTTATAACCAGTAAATGTATAGTGTAGACTTATAATCAGTAAATGTATAGTGTAGAACTATTACCAGTAAATGTATAATGTAGACTTATAACCAGTAAATGTATAGTGTTGACTTATACCAGTAAATGTATAATGTAGACTTTTAACCAGTAAATGTATAATGTAGACTTATAACCAGTAAATATATAGTGTAGACTTATAACCAGTAAATGTATAGTGTAGACTTATAACCAGTAAATGTATAGTGTAGAACTATAACCAGTAAATGTATAATGTAGACTTATAACCAGTAAATGTATAGTGTAGACTTATAACCAGTAAATGTATAATGTAGACTTATAACCAGTAAATGTATAGTGTAAACTTATAACCAGTAAATGTATAGTGTAGAACTATTACCAGTAAATGTATAATGTAGAACTATAACCAGTGAATGTATAATGTAGAACTATAACCCGTAAATGTATAGTGTAGAACAAAAGTAGTAAATGTATAATGCAGACTTATAACCGGTAAATGTATAATGTAGAACTATAACCAGTAAATGTATAATGTAGACTTATAACCAGTAAATGCATAATGTAGAACTATGACCAGTAAATGTATAATGTAGAACTATGACCAGTAAATGTATAATGTAGAACTATGACCAGTAAATGTATAATGTAGAACTATGACCAGTAAATGTATAATGTAGAACTATAACCAGTAAATGTTTAATGTAGAACTATAACCAGTAAATGTATAGTGTAGAACAAAAGTAGTAAATGTATAATGTAGACTTGTAACCAGTAAATGTATAATGTAGAACTACAACTAGTAAAAGTATAATGTACGTACAACTATAACCAGTAAATGTATAATGTAGACTTATAACCAGTAAATGCATAATATACAACTATGACCAGTAAATGTATAATGTAGACTTATAACCAGTAAATGTATAATGTAGAACTATCACCAGTAAATGTATAATGTAGACTTATAACCAGTAAATGTATAATGTAGACTTATAACCAGTAAATGTATAGTGTAGACTTATAACCAGTAAATGTATAATGTAGACTTATAACCAGTAAATGTATAATGTAGACTTATAACCAGTAAATGTATAGTGTAGACTTATAACCAGTAAATGTATAATGTAGACTTATAACCAGTAAATGTATAATGTAGAACTATAACCAGCAAATGTATAATGTAGACTTATAACCAGTAAATGTATAATGTAGACTTATAACCAGTAAATGTATAGTGTACACTTTTAACCAGTAAATGTATAGTGTAGACTTATAACCAGTAAATGTATAATGTAGACTTATAACCAGTAAATGTATAGTGTAGACTTATAACCAGTAAATGTATAATGTAGACTTATAACCAGTAAATGTATAATGTAGACTTATAACCAGTAAATGTATAATGTAGACTTATAACCAGTAAATGTATAGTGTAGACTTATAACCAGTAAATGTATAATGTAGACTTATAACCAGTAAATGTATAATGTAGAACTATAACCAGCAAATGTATAGTGTAGAACAAAAGTAGTAAATGTATAATGTAGACTTATAACCAGTAAATGTATAGTGTTGACTTATATCAGTAAATGTATAATGTAGACTTTTAACCAGTAAATGTATAATGTAGACTTATAACCAGTAAATATATAGTGTAGACTTATAACCAGTAAATGTATAGTGTAGAACAAAAGTAGTAAATGTATAATGTAGACTTATAACCAGTAAATGTATAGTGTAGACTTATAACCAGTAAATGTATAGTGTAGAACTATAACCAGTAAATGTATAATGTAGACTTATAACCAGTAAATGTATAGTGTAGACTTATAACCAGTAAATGTATAATGTAGACTTATAACCAGTAAATGTATAGTGTAGACTTATAACCAGTAAATGTATAGTGTAGAACTATTACCAGTAAATGTATAGTGTAGAACTATTACCAGTAAATGTATAATGTAGAACTATTACCAGTAAATGTATAATGTAGAACTATAACCAGTAAATGTATAATGTAGAACTATAACCAGTAAATGTATAGTGTAGAACAAAAGTTGTAAATGTATAATGTAGACTTATAACCGGTAAATGTATAATGTAGAACTATAACTAGTAAATGTATAATGTACGTAAAACTATAACCAGTAAATGTATAATGTAGACTTAAAACCAGCAAATGTATAGTGTAGACTTATAACCAGTAAATGTATAATGTAGACTTATAACCAGTAAATGTATCATGTAGAAATAAAACCAGTAAATGTATAATGTAGACTTATAACCAGTAAATGTATAATGTAGACTTATAACCAGTAAATGTATAGTGTAGACTTATTACCAGTAAATGTATAATGTAGACTTATAACCAGTAAATGTATAATGTAGACTTATAACCAGTAAATGTATAATGTAGACTTATAACCAGTAAATGTATAGTGTAGACTTATAACCAGTTAATGTATAATGTATACTTATAACCAGTAAATGTATAATGTAGAACTATAACCAGCAAATGTATAATGTAGACTTATAACCAGTAAATGTATAATGTAGACTTATAACCAGTAAATGTATAGTGTACACTTTTAACCAGTAAATGTATAATGTAGACTTATAACCAGTAAATGTATAATGTAGACTTATAACCAGTAAATGTATAGTGTAGACTTATAACCAGTAATTGTATAGTGTAGACTTATAACCAGTAAATGTATAATGTACACTTATAACCAGTAAATGTATAATGCAGACTTATAACCAGTAAATGTATAGTGTAGACTTATAACCAGTAAATGTATAGTGTAGACTTATAACCAGTAAATGTATAATGTAGACTTATAACCAGTAAATGTATAATGTAGAACTATAACCAGTAAATGTATAATGTAGACTTATAACCAGTAAATGTATAATGTAGACTTATAACCAGTAAATGTATAATGTAGACTTATAACCAGTAAATGTATAATGTAGACTTATAACCAGTAAATGTATAGTGTAGACTTATAACCAGCAAATGTATAATGTAGACTTATAACCAGTAAATGTATAATGTAGACTTATAACCAGTAAATATATAGTGTAGAACTATTACCAGTAAATGTATAATGTAGAACTATAACCAGTAAATGTATAGTGTAGAACAAAAGTAGTAAATGTATAGTGTAGACTTATAACCAGTAAATGTATAGTGTAGAAATATTACCAGTAAATGTATAATGTAGAACTATAACCATTTAATGTATAATGTAGAACTATAACCAGTAAATGTATAGTGTAGAACAAAAGTAGTAAATGTATAATGTAGACTTATAACCAGTAAATGTATAGTGTAGACTTATAACCAGTAAATGTATAGTGTAGGCTGATAACCAGTAAATGTATAATGTAGACTTATAACCAGTAAATATATAGTGTAGACTTATAACCAGTAAATGTATAGTGTAGAACAAAAGTAGTAAATGTATAATGTAGACTTATAACCAGTAAATGTATAGTGTAGACTTATAACCAGTAAATGTATAGTGTAGAACTATAACCAGTAAATGTATAATGTAGACTTATTACCAGTAAATGTATAGTGTAGACTTATAACCAGTAAATGTATAATGTAGACTTATAACCAGTAAATGTATAGTGTAAACTTATAACCAGTAAATGTATAGTGTAGAACTATTACCAGTAAATGTATAATGTAGAACTATAACCAGTAAATATATAGTGTAGACTTATAACCAGTAAATGTATAGTGTAGAACAAAAGTAGTAAATGTATAATGTAGACTTATAACCAGTAAATGTATAGTGTAGACTTATAACCAGTAAATGTATAGTGTAGAACTATAACCAGTAAATGTATAATGTAGACTTATAACCAGTAAATGTATAATGTAGAACTATAACCAGTAAATGTATAGTGTAGAACAAAAGTTGTAAATGTATAATGTAGACTTATAACCGGTAAATGTATTATGTAGAACTATAACTAGTAAATGTATAATGTACGTAGAACTATAACCAGTAAATGTATAATGTAGACTTAAAACCAGTAAATGTATAGTGTAGACTTATAACCAGTAAATGTATAATGTAGACTTATAACCAGTAAATGTATAATGTAGAACTATAACCAGTAAATGTATAATGTAGACTTATAACCAGTAAATGTATAATGTAGACTTATAACCAGTAAATGTATAGTGTAGACTTATAACCAGTAAATGTATAATGTAGACTTATAACCAGTAAATGTATAATGTAGACTTATAACCAGTAAATGTATAATGTAGACTTATAACCAGTAAATGTATAGTGTAGACTTATAACCAGTAAATGTATAATGTAGACTTATAACCAGTAAATGTATAATGTAGAACTATAACCAGCAAATGTATAATGTAGACTTATAACCAGTAAATGTATAATGTAGACTTATAACCAGTAAATGTATAGTGTACACTTTTAACCAGTAAATGTATAGTGTAGACTTATAACCAGTAAATGTATAATGTAGACTTATAACCAGTAAATGTATAGTGTAGACTTATAACCAGTAATTGTATAGTGTAGACTTATAACCAGTAAATGTATAATGTAGACTTATAACCAGTAAATGTATAATGCAGACTTATAACCAGTAAATGTATAGTGTAGACTTATAACCAGTAAATGTATAGTGTAGAATTATAACCAGTAAATGTATAATGTAGACTTATAACCAGTAAATGTATAATGTAGAACTATAACCATTAAATGTATAATGTAGACTTATAACCAGTAAATGTATAGTGTAGAATTATAACCAGTAAATGTATAATGTAGACTTATAACCAGTAAATGTATAATGTAGACTTATAACCAGTAAATGTATAGTGTAGACTTATAACCAGCAAATGTATAATGTAGACTTATAACCAGTAAATGTATAATGTAGACTTATAACCAGTAAATATATAGTGTAGAACTATTACCAGTAAATGTATAATGTAGAACTATAACCAGTAAATGTATAGTGTAGAACAAAAGTAGTAAATGTATAATGTAGACTTATAACCAGTAAATGTATAGTGTAGACTTATAACCAGTAAATGTATAGTGTAGAAATATTACCAGTAAATGTATAATGTAGAACTATAACCATTTAATGTATAATGTAGAACTATAACCAGTAAATGTATAGTGTAGAACAAAAGTAGTAAATGTATAATGTAGACTTATAACCAGTAAATGTATAGTGTAGACTTATAACCAGTAAATGTATAGTGTAGGCTTATAACCAGTAAATGTATAATGTAGACTTATAACCAGTAAATGTATAGTGTAGACTTATAACCAGTAAATGTATAGTGTAGACTTATAATCAGTAAATGTATAGTGTAGAACTATTACCAGTAAATGTATAATGTAGACTTATAACCAGTAAATGTATAGTGTTGACTTATACCAGTAAATGTATAATGTAGACTTTTAACCAGTAAATGTATAATGTAGACTTATAACCAGTAAATATATAGTGTAGACTTATAACCAGTAAATGTATAGTGTAGAACAAAAGTAGTAAATGTATAATGTAGACTTATAACCAGTAAATGCATAGTGTAGACTTATAACCAGTAAATGTATAGTGTAGAACTATAACCAGTTAATGTATAATGTAGACTTATTACCAGTAAATGTATAGTGTAGACTTATAACCAGTAAATGTATAATGTAGACTTATAACCAGTAAATGTATAGTGTAAACTTATAACCAGTAAATGTATAGTGTAGAACTATTACCAGTAAATGTATAATGTAGAACTATAACCAGTGAATGTATAATGTAGAACTATAACCAGTAAATGTATAGTGTAGAACAAAAGTAGTAAATGTATAATGTAGACTTATAACCGGTAAATGTATAATGTAGAACTATAACTAGTAAATGTATAATGTACGTAGAACTATAACCAGTAAATGTATAATGTAGACTTATAACCAGTAAATGCATAATGTAGAACTATGACCAGTAAATGTATAATGTAGAACTATGACCAGTAAATGTATAATGTAGAACTATGACCAGTAAATGTATAATGTAGAACTATGACCAGTAAATGTATAATGTAGAACTATAACCAGTAAATGTTTAATGTAGAACTATAACCAGTAAATGTATAGTGTAGAACAAAAGTAGTAAATGTATAATGTAGACTTGTAACCAGTAAATGTATAATGTAGAACTATAACTAGTAAATGTATAATGTACGTAGAACTATAACCAGTAAATGTATAATGTAGACCTATAACCAGTAAATGCATAATGTAGAACTATGACAAGTAAATGTATAATGTAGAACTATGACCAGTAAATGTATAATGTAGAACTATAACCAGTAAATGCATAATGTAGAACTATAACCAGTAAATGTATAGTGTAGAACAAAAGTAGTAAATGTATAATGTAGACTTATAACCAGTAAATGTATAATGTAGAACTATAACTAGTAAATGTATAATGTACGTAGAACTATAACCAGTAAATGTATAATGTAGACTTATAACCAGTAAATGTATAATGTAGAACTATGACCAGTAAATGTATAATGAAGAACTATGACCAGTAAATGTATAATGTAGAACTATGACCAGTAAATGTATAATGTAGAACTATGACCAGTAAATGTATAATGTAGAACTATAACCAGTAAATGTTTAATGTAGAACTATAACCAGTAAATGTATAGTGTAGAACAAAAGTAGTAAATGTATAATGTAGACTTATAACCAGTAAATGTATAATGTAGAACTATAACTAGTAAATGTATAATGTACGTAGAACTATAACCAGTAAATGTATAATGTAGACTTATAACCAGTAAATGCATAATGTAGAACTATGACCAGTAAATGTATAATGTAGAACTATAACCAGTAAATGTATAATGTAGACTTATAACCAGTAAATGCATAATGTAGAACTATGACCAGTAAATGTATAATGTAGAACTATAACCAGTAAATGTATAATGTAGACTTATAACCAGTAAATGCATAATGTAGAACTATGACCAGTAAATGTATAATGTAGAACTATGACCAGTAAATGTATAATGTAGAACTATGACCAGTAAATGTATAATGTAGAACTATGACCGGTAAATGTATAATGTAGAACTATGACCAGTAAAATGGAGAAGGTTGATCAGACACTACAGTAACATGAAACTATTCCAATATGTTATTATAATCGTGGAATGCAATGTAATTGAATTGTGTTGGTTGAATTAGACACATCCACAGACTATGATGTGTAAGTAATTTTGCTTGCTGACGTTTGTCCCGACAATAGATGCATGAAACCATTGATAAGTTGTTGTTTTTATATTGTTTATCTTATTTCGGATATCGACGGTGCCATCTGCGGTAAGAATTAATCAAAGCGCTGAAAGCACTAAGGTATTCACTGCTGATTGAAGTTTTATGTGCTTGAATCCAACTCTTCATGTGGACAATAAATCATGTCAGGTCAGTGGTTTGTAATATTATCAATACTATTC
The DNA here is from genome assembly GCA_964023205.1 of Lutraria lutraria. NCBI lineage: Eukaryota > Metazoa > Mollusca > Bivalvia > Venerida > Mactridae > Lutraria > Lutraria lutraria. Next base: position 621,324 of record OZ026845.1, read on the forward strand.
AGATATAACTTACAAACAAGTATATGTATTGACATTCTACATGCTAATGGTTGGAATATCTAATATTTATGGAGAATAAGGGCTAAAGGTAGACTTCAATAATAGAACTTCATTAACAAACAATGCCAGGAAAATCGTATGGTAAATGCAAATATTGTAAAAATGTACATGCAGGAAAGTCAGTTAGATTTTAAAAATAAAGGTTTTATAATAATTATTATGATGGTTAAGAAAAAACCCTGCAATCTCTAAATGATTAAATGCTAAGAAACCAAATTGTGCATGTATCATTTTAAGCAGACACTTTGAAGTTCCCTTCAGCATGATTGTGTTCAAGACAATATAAACTTGACCTTCATGCAAATGATAGTAAAAATTTATAAAAAAATATGTAAAAAGTGAGTAGTGAGACCATATTGCAGGTCACGTGATAAGTCTGTTGATACGGTGTATATAGCTTTGTTATGTGAAGTTTTAGGCGTATAGGGATACACAGTCTTATATATTTACTAAGTATAGACTATCTTTGAAAGAATGCACAAACTATACGACATTGGAACCTTCTTAATTAAAAAAGAAATGCAAGCTATACAAATAATTCCAACATAATATTTCGTATATAGAAAACTGTTGAACTATTGTTTGCAGTGCTTGAACAGGAAGTGAATGCTGTATCAGGCGTTCCACTTTCGGTGTGAACTGTTCCTGAAATACGGTAACGTTGTATTTGTCTGCTTTGCAGCGAATACAATCAAAGTACTGAAAGTACTGTCGGACTTGATTTTTACCATACGAGGCAAAAGAGAGAAATGTGTTCCGGCCACATCGTTCGTGCCCGTACAAATATTTTTAACATTTACACTTACGGACCGATTTTTCATTCATATTGCAATGCAGGTCATATGCATGTAGGTAAATGGCATACGCTAGTGCTTTACTAGTCCCTTTGCTAAAATTTTAAAATGAAAAAAGATATTGGAAAGTTTAATGTTTAGCACATTAATTGAAGACAATTTAATTGCATTAAAAACTCTTTATTGTACACAAACTAGTGACCAACACTTCAGTAAACGTAAATACCAACATTGATTCTTTTGGTTTTATCACAACAGATCATCGTCGCATCGAACACATTCAGGGTCACTCAAATCAAAAAGGTCCTAACACAGTAGAGTAAGACCTATATGACCTATAGTTAACCCGATGTTGCATGAAATTCAGACGTGATTATGTAATTCTAATAATCTTGCGTAAAAGGAACTCTTAAACTGCATTTTCTAAAAGCGCGTATCCATGCAGTAATTATTATTCGTAAGCCGCAGTTTAAACATACAACCTGACATGAACTCATTCAATAAATCAAACTCCCCACACCGGTTACGCTTTGCTACTAACCACTGCGGGGAGTGAGTCCATAAATAGCGCCCGGACTAATACTATAGTTGGTGTGAATATCACGGAAATACGATTAGATGAGAATTCGCTTTGTAATATTAAGAAATGTTAAAAAGGCGCAAAACACATACATCGATGCTAGATTGTTGCGAATGCATGAATACGTCCGTAGAGATGTTTCTGAAACCGAAAGTAGAACTACTTTTACGGCAAGATATTTTATTGGACAGTGGATACGCGGTTTTAAATCTGCGCATTTGAATATCTCATGTATCTACCGACAATCACTTATTTAGATACATGACTCTTTCCATGTAGCTTCAATAAAATGATTTGAAATACATTTAGACCCGACACACTTAATTGGGGAAAGATTCCAGATACTTCTATATAATCACACCATTTAGTTGCGTACGTATTATTTCCTCTATGCGGCCTTCTTTTAACCAAGCTGTTATGGAGTCCAGCGACAAACATACAAAGGACTTGATTTTGAATCAAGTCCAAAAACTGACAAAGAAAGTCATGATAGAAATATGTATAGCCTCCACAGAACACTCATCTTAATGTATGTTAATTAGTTAGTACATGTAATTGATCAACTAATTACACTAATTGAACTATTTTGATATTATGTGTGTTGTGGCTTATAGTCTTTATGGCCTAATACCATAGCTATACAGATAAATGTCAACTACATAGTCACGTACAAAAATTAGATACACGAATTAACATTTGAGTAAGATATACACCAAGTTAATCGTGTGGATAATTAGTCAAGATTATTACAATAAACCTATAATTATTCACAGGAAGAAGACAAGCATGTTCATTTAACAAGTTACTGATATAACTTACGTTAAATACACGGGGCATTTAGCAACTGAAACATTTTTACGTACATAAAATATTACTAACAAAATAAAATATCTTAGAACCTATTTCACATTAGTTTTGTAGAACGCATAATTAAGTCACCAGAAGTATAAACATCTGTGATTCTAACTAGGTGGAATCTTAGTTTTGTTATTTCAACATCTTAAACCTTTCTGTCTTTATAAATACAGACATGTCATCAAGCTAAAGTTAGTAGATATGAACAACGTGGGTAAGATTTATTTAATAGTTTACTCATCCAGCCCATTCAGTCTTATGGTCTGTAGATTAATATCTTCTTTTTTAAATGCAATGAAGAGAAATAAAATATTAATGAACAAGTGTATTTTGGTTAATGATTCTTCCTTAGTCTTTATACAACACTTCTCTATTTATATCTCATACTCAGTTTAGGTTGTGATTCATTATAAAAGTTTCCTGAAAGAGCTTTATGATTTTATAAGGAGATGAAAACAATACAATAATGAACTTGGTGTCTAGTAATACCTGCTATTGTTTATTGTTTGTGTTTTATTTCACATCGTGTACAGTAATCAAGTGAAGAATTGCTCAAAGTTACTGCGGACGTAATTCCGACCAGCATTTCTAGTAAACCGGTTTATTAACCCAGGCTGACGTCTGGAACACGTACAAAGTTAAATGCTGACAAATACAAAGTAATTAACTAACTATAAGCTGGGTAAGATTCCATTGAGTCGGACAATTGTGAACATTATTGGCAAATAATCACGTGAAAATCTTTTAATCACCTTCGAAATGACAGAACAGGCTGGGGATATTGGTAAAGTTGATCGAAGGGAACTTTGCGCTTAGACGAGAAATATTGGCGTGAGACAGAAAATTCTCCGGCAGTGTTGAAGAAAGAAACTAGAAAAGTTTACAAGCTTATTTACATTGGTCTTATATTAAAAGTATTAACATGTTTGTGTTTTAACTGATTATACGATAATTATCAAAGATACTAGAAACAAGTGTTGCATTTAACTGATATTACGATATAATTTGTGTGTCTTTGATTCAGTGGATTTCATAGGTAAGTGATTATTGCGGGACGGGAGAGATTTAATTGACTTAAAGGTCCATTAGCTTCTTAAATTTAGTAATACAGAACAATAGATCAAATGATAGTAAAATATAAGAAATTTATCTTATTTGTTCTAAAACAATAATTATTTACATAATGCCTTTCTTTAGCCGCTTCTCGTAAAAATGTCATAAGCCTTTTCTTATTTTTTGGCAATATCATTTTAACTATTCTGTGCTACATGTCTATATGTACTTCGTGATTAAAAAAGAACGTTTCGAAATGTTTCTATTTCTAAGTAAAAGTCTGTTTCACTGATATGACATCTTTCTAGGTAAAATAAGACTTATTTTAACATCCAAAAAGCTAATGGGGCTTTAAATAAAGTATAATATTAACATTTAGCATACAATATAAATACCAATGTGATTCAACAGAAATTTAATGTTGATATATTTGAGAGACTTGGTGATGAAATTAAAACAATTAAACGAAGACAAGAAAGACGCGGCATTTCAAATATTTGAATCCGGTAGATTAATTTGTGTAAAGAGAAAAAAAGAGAAAAAAGTAGGAAATCTGTAGATTGTTGATGATAACGTTTATCGTGTTATAATTGATAACTTTAATTGTGTGAAGCGACAACGACGGTGAACATTGTTTCCATCTTTCATTATCCGTTACTTCACATTTTCAGTTCTGCGGTTTACTTTGTAGAATAAAATAAGTTTCTTTAAGATTTGCGGATTTTGTTTCATTCATTATATTGCGCAGAAAATAATCTGTTTAAAATACACGGACAATCATCTATGTATATTTTTTATTTGACTTTCTTCAGTGATTCAAAGTTGTGTTTTGCTACGGTTTCCAACAAATAATTCACATTTAACATAAAAATAATAAGCAACCTACATACTTTTAATGAACCCCCTGTTGTTAAAATATCAAAATTTTAGTAAATGATTTCGAATTCTGAGGAATACTTTCTTTCAGAATGCTTCATTTTTCATATTGCCCGCTCGGTTAGCTCAATGGTTAGAGTGTTGGTCTACTGGTCAAGAGGTTGTGAGTTTAAACTCCGGGCGAGGCTCACACTGTCCGTGACAAATTTGACTGAACATATTACATCCTATGTGTGTAGTTCGCCATATTCCTGTAAAATATAAATGTATATTGACCATAGGCACTAAGCGCCGATTTTGTCAAATAAACTATGTATGTACTAATAAAATATGTTTTATTGTCCTCCGCCTCTGAATTATGAGGTGTAGCCTGGCCGTAGCTGGTGGATTACATGCACATGTAGTTAATACTGCTTAAGGCCTAAATGAAGTTCAGGAAAGCTGGTTAGAATAACACAATATTACCGATACAATGTTGAAAATGGCGTTAAATCAATCAATCAATCGTTATTTTTTATACCAAAGCAAAAACATGCCGTGCTGTAACACCGACTGCCTGTGCCAGATGCATATACAGTTGAATCTCGTTATGTCAAACTCGCTTATATCAAAATTTCGGTTATGTCAAACTGTTTCTTTGGGTCCCGATTTTTTTGCTCTTTCTCTATATGAAATTAATCCGCTTACCTCCAATTCACTTATCTCCAAATTTCGTTTATGTCAAACTAAATTTTTGTCCCCCTGACTCTAATTAGCATGTAGTTTGAGCTGTTTATCTCAAAGTTGGAGCTAATCGGCGAACAATGGACGCTTTCACACCTATCATGACATTTTGCTAATTGAACAATTTAAAGGCTCCAGGAGATTTATAATCGTGTGACAAACAGAAAACACAATTGTAGTGTAGCATGATAATCATACCTGGTATTTGACTAAATCAAAGTTATGGTAGGTAAGGTAAACAAATACGCATCACGTATAACATCGGCTGCAGTGAGTATCCGAATACTAGGATACTTGTAGGTTTAACTTGAAAATCGAGTATGATTACTTGCCACCTATGATAGTGTTTGATTCCAATCTTAGTAAAATGATCTTAGCTTGATAAAATAATTATTTCCGAAAGTGTGATCGATGTTGCAAAAAAACGCCTTCATGTTACATTATGTACGGAATGTGGTCACGTCCGAAAATATGTAAAGCTAGACGATACGTATTTTCGAATTCTTGCAACAAATTTCGTTCGAAGTATCTTATGTTAGGACATTAATTTTTGATATCAATTATTATTAATAGATACATAATTATTTTGTTTCTTCTCTACGTATACACGTGCTTTATTCAAGCAAAACGTAATCATACATGAATTGTACGTAATATTTATATGAAGGGTATACACACAAATACTTTAAAACTTGTACTGTATGATTATACAATATTTGTTTATCTCAAATTTCGGTTATCTCAAACTAATTTCCACGGTCCCTAGGAATTTGAGATAACGAGATTCAACTGTATCTGATTTCTATTTGTATGTAAATAAGCGTAATACACAAACCATGCGTCAGAATGCATAAATGTCTGTTATCTAAATAATGTAATAATCATGTTGTTTTATTTCCATGAAGTGCAAGATTTTATCATTTAAAACAAGCTGTAAGATACTTTCTTATGTTTATCTTACATTTTGTATTTGTTTTGACAAGCGTGCATGATTTATAACACGAAAACAATGACTTATAATTATTCTGTGACTCCTGCACTTTATCTGTAAATCCTTATTAGATATCTGCTTACATTGACTAGATATCTGTGTACATTGACTAGATATCTGCTTACATTGACTAGATAACTGCTTACATTGACTAGATATCTGTGTACATTGACTAGATATCTGCTTACATTGACTAGATATCTGCTTACATTGACTAGATATCTGCTTACATTGACTAGATATCTGTGTACATTGACTAGATATCTGTGTACATTGACTAGATAACTGCTTACATTGACTAGATAACTGCTTACATTGACTAGATAACTGCTTACATTGACTAGATAACTGCTTACATTGACTAGATATCTGTGTACATTGACTAGATATCTGCTTACATTGACTAGATAACTGCTTACATTGACTAGATAACTGCTTACATTGACTAGATAACTGCTTACATTGACTAGATAACTGCTTACATTGACTAGATATCTGTGTACATTGACTAGATATCTGCTTACATTGACTAGATAACTGCTTACATTGACTAGATATCTGTGTACATTGACTAGATATCTGCTTACATTGACTAGATAACTGCTTACATTGACTAGATATCTGCTTACATTGACTAGATAACTGCTTACATTGACTAGATATCTGCTTACATTGACTAGATATCTGTGTACATTGACTAGATATCTGCTTACATTGACTAGATAACTGCTTACATTGACTAGATATCTGCTTACCTTGTCTAGATATCTGCTTACATCGACTAGATATCTGCTTACCTTGACTAGATATCTGCTTACCTTGACTAGATATCTGTGAACATTGACTTGATATCTGCTTACCTTGACTAGATATCTTCTTACATTGACTAGATATATGCTTACATCGACTAGATATCTGCTTACATTGACTAGATATCTGCTTATATTGACTAGATATCTGCTTATATTGACTAGATATCTGCTTACCTTGACTAGATATCTGCTTACCTTGACTAGATATCTGCTTACCTTGACTAGATATCTGCTTACCTTGACTAGATATCTGCTTACATTGACTAGATATCTGTGTACATTGACTAGATATCTGTGTACATTGACTAGATATCTGCTTACCTTAACTAGATATATGCTTATATGGACTAGATATCTGCTTACCTTAACTAGATATATGCTTATATGGACTAGATATTTGCTTACCTTAACTAGATATATGCTTATATGGACTAGATATCTGCTTACCTTAACTAGATATATGCTTATATGGACTAGATATCTGCTTACCTTAACTAGATATATGCTTATATGGACTAGATATCTGCTTACCTTAACTAGATATATGCTTATATGGACTAGATATCTGCTTACCTTAACTAGATATATGCTTATATGGACTAGATATTTGTGTACATTAACTTGATATATACATATACTTACATTGACTGGACATCTGCAAAGTGTCAAGAAGCAATACGTTTTTTAACCAACTGACGTCATTTACTGGATATTCTTATTAATTAATGTTGGACGATAATTTAAGACATTTCAGTATGCTTTCATCTTAGTGCGTGTTTCCAGGTACCGTCTTATTGTCTCAGCGAGGTATCATACCATAATGTTCTTCCGTAAAATTATCAAAAGTTGTTGTTCTACAAATATTAATAAAACATTAATTTTGAAGACAAAACGACATTTGAATAACAAAAACAAGCATTTAAGTAATTTGCATTATGTGAATGATTAAACTTGGCCGTTTATAGTGAAAATATTTAGAAAATGACATTATTCAAGTTAAAATCAATATTCTGATTATAGGCCATGAAATTATATCAAATAAGAGAAAGTTTTTATCAAATATTAATGTTGTACATCTGTACAAAATAGTAAACAAGTTTATTACAGTTTATTTGTCTTATTAATTAGCCAGATAGAAATATGACATTTAAACCGAATTTTATTGCAATGAACAGTTTGATCTCAGGGATTATTTATTTCCTATGTAATTTGGTCGTATGCAGACAGACCGAAGTACACAGGACACAGGTAATTATGTAACTCCTGTCTATTAGTATGTTTTGTGATTAAAAGGTTAGATCATGGCGTATGTCGTACAATTACAATAGTAAACTTTATGCCTACTTCATCTTCGGCTGGCCATGCGTCTGTGGGGTCCGTAGATTTACCGTAATGTCCTGTCTGTGCGACCTTCGGGCAGGAGATGGCAGTATACGATTTACATACAGAATCCCAGGAACGACAGAGACTTTAGTTTGTTATATTAAAGTTCAAATTTCAGTGTTAAAAATACGTCCGTTTTTTTTCACCCGTAATTTGGACCCCCAACTATATTTCAGTGAACTTTTGGTAAACGGAAGTAGATTCAATCAACTAATGAATCGCATGTTGATATTGGGGAGATGTTAACAAGCAATTATAAAATATAAAAATAATATGTCATCGCGCATTATTTTTCACAAAATTGCAATATAGTAAAGTTCGGACATCATGAATAACGATGTAGAAATTGTTACGTCACGCTAATTGTAGCCTGACGTTATTACAAATAAGTTGAATATTAGCGTGACGTAACAATTTCAACAACGTTATTCTGACATGATGTCCGAATTTTACTACATTGCAATTTTGTGAAAAATAATGCGCGATGACATACTATTTTGCATTTTGTCCTTGCTTGTTAACATCTCCATAACATCAACATGGGAGTCATAAGTTGATTGAATCTACTTCCGTTTACCAAATGTACACTAAATATATAGTTTGGGTCAATATTACGGGTGAAAAAAACGGACGTATTTTAGTGCTCAACGTTCCGCAAGGAAAACAATGATGGCAAAATCCCATTAAAACATATATTACCTTATTCCGCAGATAGAGAGCTAAAAGTTGGTGTATCTGAAATAGCTGTACATGTCTGTTTGAACCAATTTTGCATGTAAAACGTCGGTTTTACACCGCTGACATACATCGTGGCGTTGCTAGGAGATGGGTCGGAAAACAGAAAGAACAAAACAAGTAAAAATGGAGAACATGCTACACTATCATTGTGTAAAATTTCAGAACAATCGGAGAAAAGTCGATTTTTGATCCATGACGTCAAGGAAAGGTCGCATACTTTAAGTATAAATTTAACCTCTCTATAGCAACAACCTCTCAACAACATAATGTTGCTACTCCCAAAGGCTGTTGCTTTGGAGAGGTTGCATTGTACCTTTGAAGAGAAGATAGGTCACACTGACGACACGCTGATTTTTTATATAAATATTTAAATAAATATCCGAGTATGAGAATGATCCTACAAGGAAGAAAGAACAGCCGACTTTTTCTATGTTGAATAATAATCGCGTCACAATTTTGGAACCATAGGTGTTTTCTTTCGAACAAATAAGAATGCGACAAAACTTCGTTTAAGTAAACACTGATTCTTTTTATCATCAATTTTACATAATTTTTTATACGCCCGGAATAAAAAGAACAAAATTCCTTTCTTTCAAAGAAATTCAGTGAGACTGTGTTATCCTGGCAATAGTTGTAAAAAGCTGCAAGTACGAAATGTTGCACATTCTGCATTAAGTGACGAGGAATTCAATTAACTGACTGAAATATTATGTGAAATTATATTTAAAATGAAGAGCTGAGTACAGTATTCTCAAAAGATGAGGTCTTTGAAAATATCAAATTTATTCTTCACAATGTGTCATTAAGCTTTTTAAATTGAACGTTTCTGAGAAGGCAAGAATACAAAGATGTCTATATCAGAAATGTATCATACGTCAATGGGATAAAATATCGTAAATTTACGTGTCAAAAATTACTGTAAGGATGCTACGCTTTATTTTCGCTCGCAAGTTTGGACAATAAAGGTTTTAGTATTGTTTGAAAGATTACGTATGAACGGTCGAAATATAAAATTAACATTATTTTTATTTCTTCGGATTTAATGCCATTTCAACATTATTTCATTTATATCGTGGCGTGCAGTTATACCTGGACTTCATTTAGACCATAACCATGCAGAACTAACCACATTCTATCCGCAAGCTACTACTAAGCTATCATTAAATAATTCAGAGGTCGATGACCATTTAATATAGTATGTAATTTTGTCACGGACAGTGTGAGCCTCGCTCGGGGTTCGTATTCACAAGCTCCTGATCAGTAGACAAACACTCTAACCACTGAACTAGCCGGACGGGCTGTAGGAAAACAATAACCAGGCTAGAATTCAATCAATGTAAACAAAAGTTACTTTTTTCTCATTCAATTAGGATTCCAGCAGTAAAAAATGTACAAACTAATCGTCTTACAGAGACACTCGCCAATCACTTACTGTTAAGCGGCGCCCTAATTTTGGTCCCTAAGGCACGTATTACCAATTATAGCAGTGCGAGTTATTCTAATGAAAAACGCTTACGTCCACTATGTGTCTATAATGCTCATTATTAACAAAATCAGTCTCGTTATGCAGTCGGAATAACGTACCAGAATATTATGAATGTAAGAAAGTTCATCCATGCATCTGGAATCAAAGTGAATTCTACCTAATGATGAAAATCTTGCCGAGTAATAAATCTAAATTTGTGAACATTCTCAAGTCAGGACACGTTTATAAGATAATTATGTATAATAAGACAACTCATGCATAAATTATGGGATGTGTTTAGTGAAGAGATAGTTTTTGAAGTCTGTAAGAAAGATATCTCAGCCAGAGGCTAATTCTCATCACGTTGGTTCTCATTTAAACAATACCGTACTAACAGTACGTAAATCTATTTTACAGAACACATCAACTCTATCATAATTTACTTACGTCAAGCAAATTCTATAAAGATATCACTGTATAAAAATAGGACGAAGGAAACATTATATTATATAGCTTTATTATTTTAATTTGTAATAAATAAGTATTGATACTGAATATATTTGAGAGATCAGACGCGATTACTTCAAGCTATCTGTGTAAAATAGTGGTTCGTCCTGGTGCAGTTTATATGGTTGATTAGATATTGCTAGGTTCATTTACTATAGCAGCTGATATTTTCTTGAAACATACAAACAACATGTTTAATAATTCTTAGTCAATATACCTATACTCGGATACCCGATGAATTGTCTAGAATCAACATTTTTAAATAAGTCTAAGGCAATATACCTGCATACGGGTAGCCGCAGATATTACTATTGGCGTCGTGAGGTACTGGAGTGTTTAAGATAGTGGCATATTGAAATATTGATACACAATGACACTCTGTCCAGCCACGTGTTATAGACAAGGATGTAAAACTTTAATTCATAAGTCAATGAATTGCTAGATGTTGTTTTTTATATCCTGTAACCCTTTTATTACCATGAGAGAAATGTATACCGTGAAACCTTTCTAAAGCAACAATCTTTGAGAGCAGCATAATTATGCTGTTGCTGTTAAATTAGTATTTAATTCACTCAGTGGGAAAATTACACTGTTGTTGAAGGGAGGTTGTTTCTCAAGAGAGGGCCGCTCTGGAGAGGTTGTATTGTACATGTATATCTGCCGAACGTTTTCCACAAAATCTCTGAAAATAGAATCAAGAATCTTGCATTTTTTAAACCGTAAAATGCACTAAATGAGATAATCTAACAACTTGGGAAAACTATGTCTTCCTCTCGTAAAATACAGATCATTTTTCGTGTGTTTTTCTAACAAAATTCGACGATATTTATGGCTGATATTGAAATAATATCATTTTAAGCTTCAGAAAGATGTCAAACAATCTATTGTACATGCAATATAAAAGATTGATTTTTCGTGTTTGAAGATAGATATGGCGATATTTCTCTGGATGAACTGATAAACAATTGTTAGCATTCTGTATTCTGACAGATGTTTGAGAAGGCCTCAGAATCAACAAAAGTATACACATATGTAGTGACGCAGACTAGGTTATGTTACTTAACAGCAGGACTAGTACCATACCACCTCCCAAATATAGTGTCACGTCAAGCCCATTGTTACATTTATACTGTTAAGTTATGGCTTCATAATGCCCCGGGCCAACATAAAAAGACTTGTCTAAAGGACATGACACATTTTTAACTGTCTTGTAACAAGTTTCCAACACGGAACTTCATTTTCCGCTCTAGCTCTGAAATCTATGACACCCTGTCTACTTTTTGACACGTGCACCATCTTCAAATTATCTACTTGGTATATTTCAGACGATTTATTTTACAAATGCTCACATTAATTTTCTATTAACTATACTTTATATTCACTTCAGTTATCGAATCTGTAATTTAAAATTTAAATATTTCTAAAATCACACGTCAGGTTCTTTATCTGGTGATTTAACCTGAATAGTATCTTGATTGATAAAAACTGGATTATAAATTGTATAACAAGAGAAGATGAGTGACTGAAAGCATGGCATAAATACGTAGGCCCACAATTCTTAATTTTAACATCTAAAATCTCCTGGTGAGAATACCATACTGCTCATACAGTATCATAAATCTCCTGGTGAGAATACCATACTGCTCATACAGTATCATAAATCTCCTGGTGAGAATACCATACTGCTCATACAGTATCATAAATCTCCTGGTGAGAATACCATACTGCTCATACAGTATCATAAATCTCCTGGTGAGAATACCATACTGCTCATACAGTATCATAAATCTCCTGGTGAGAATACCATACTGCTCATACAGTATCATGTCTGTAACATTCAGTTGGATCGTAGTTAAATATGTATGAACGAAAGAATGTAGGACATTTGTCCCCCAAGGAAAAAATAGTCATGTGGACATTTGTCCCCCAAGGAAAAAATAGTCATGTGGACATTTGCCCCCCAGTAGAAATGGTAGGTAGCTCGTTTGTCCCCCAGTGGTTATTTCTAAGTGGACATTTGCCCCCCAGTAGAAATGGTAGGTAGCTCGTTTGTCACCCAGTGGTTATTTCTAAGTGGACATTTGCCCCCCAGTAGAAATGGTAGGTAGCTCGTTTGTCACCCAGTGGTTATTTCTGAGTGGACATTTGCCCCCCAGTAGAAATGGTAGGTAGCTCGTTTGTCACCCAGTGGTTATTTCTAAGTGGACATTTGCCCCCCAGTAGAAATGGTAGGTAGCTCGTTTGTCCCCCAGTGGTTATTTCTAAGTGGACATTTGCCCCCCAGTAGAAATGGTAGGTAGCTCGTTTGTCCCCCAGTGGTTATTTCTAAGTGGACATTTGCCCCCCAGTAGAAATGGTAGGTAGCTCGTTTGTCCCCCAGTGGTTATTTCTAAGTGGACATTTGCCCCCCCCCCCAGTGCTTAATTCTTAGTGGACATTTGCCCCTAATGTTTATTTTTCAAGTATTTGTTAATCTGTTTTGAAAATCTGAGTAAAACACTGGAATTAAAACAATAACATGCCAAAGAAGGGAACACTATGACACAAGAAGGGAACACTATGACACAAGAAGGGAACACTATGACACAAGAAGGGAACACTATGACACAAGAAGGGAACACTATGACACTATAACTAGAATTAGGCACACAGTTAGGACATCCTAGTTTGATTGGCTAACGCTACATACTCACCAAACAGGCCCCTACCCAACCTTTTTTTGGTCCCGCGGGTAATTATTTTAAATAAAAAATAGCATTCTGACATGTATATTTGGGTTCAATATAGAAATTAAATTAAAAACTAATTCCTACCCGCTTAGAATTCTCTGTGTAGAATTACCACAAACAAACACGTTTGTAAGGATGGCCTTACAGTTCAAGTATTGCTTGTAGACGTAGGTGTAGATTAAGAATGTATTAAACATGGAAATGAACTTTTATACCATGACAACAGAATACCGCGAACTTTTAGCCAAAAAATCAATGTTTTTCTAATTTAAGAAGAATTTAAATTTTTAAAACTTAACCTGATTTCGAATTCGACAAAAGGTACCGACCAGGGGACTGTAAATTCCCCGTTTTTTCGCTAGGAAAAGAAAAGTCACGGTTTATGTTAGAGCTTGGTTGGTTATTTATGGGGACCTGCTTTCTTTTTATACATGACATATCTTAGAATTCCAGTTTACTTGTGTTGAATATCAACTTACTTCGTCGTATATAATATAACAAATATATTAAACTCCTTCCTTTAGGTATTGAAATTTAAATTCGAGAAATTTGCGTTCATCATAAATTTACTGTATAATTCCCTTTGTTGGAAATTGAAATGAACATCATACGAACTTCAAATCTCCACAGATGATAATTTCATTTTATTTTTTCATTTTGGAAATGTGATTTTTGCTGTATCTGCGTAATTTCCTCATACACAATAAAGACGTAACTCCTCCGAGGAAACTATACTTCCACTTTCCTAGACTTCATAAATACACAACTTGCACACCGAGTGGGTTATTTATATGTAAATATTAACCTGACTCGGTCTTTGTGGACATAACGAATGAATTTTTCGTCGAAGAAAAAGCGTGTAAACTTCTACGTTATAGAAATGTTACGTCGATTTTATATATTCATAATACCGAGCGAAGTATGGTGTTTGTATACGACGCAAAATCTTCATCTTTGACACATGTTGTTGTTCTATGAAATCATCACCGGACAGTGACGTATTAAGACAATATTGACAAAGTCTCGTCACTTCAACTTCTGGAAGCAAACTATCGGTGATTGATTTATTCTGTTCGAAAATGTCCTAATATAATAAGAAAACAAAACTGCAGTACTCCAGAACCTGGAATGGAAATATGGGATTAGAATCTCCTGAAGAAAATGAACAGGTTCTCTATAATTGAAAACATTAAATTAAACTTGATATTTGACAGTTCGTTTACACATTGTTCTATATTTAATACATATAGAGTGTCGTACATGTAAACCTGGAGTATGTGGAATATTACACGTTTGGTACTTTGGTTACATTAATAAGGCGAATGTAATATTCATGTATTCTTGTCATTAATCGAGGTAATATATGTTCTACGAAAATATTACATTCCGTGAGATAAGGTCGTTAATGTTTATTTCAATATGACGTAGGCACATGACGTATATGAAATGATAAAGATAATATGACGTAGGTAAATTACGTATATAAAATGATAACCACAATATGACGTAGGTACATGACGTATATAAAATGATAAACACAATATGACGTAGGTGCATGACGTATATAAAATGATAAACACAATATGACGTAGGTGCATTACGTATATTAGATGATAAACACAATATGACGTAGGTACATGACGTATATGAAATGATAAAGACAATATGACGTAGGTACATGACGTATATAAAATGATAAACACAAAATGACGTAGGTGCATGACGTATTAAAATGATAAACACAATATGACGTAGGTAAATTACGTATATAAAATGATAAATACAATATGACGTAGGTAAATTACGTATATAAAATGATAAACACAATATGACGTAGGTAAATTACGTATATAAAATGATAAACACAATATGACGTAGGTAAATTACGTATATAAAATGATAAACACAATATGACGTAGGTAAATTACGTATATAAAATGATAAATACAATATGACGTAGGTAAATTACGTATATTAAATGATAAACACATTATGACGTAGGTGCATGACGTGTATAAAATGATAAGCACAACAGAAATCAACATTATCCGTACATCTATGTAAAGAGAAAGAACTTGTTTGTAGCTAAGTATCACTAGTCGCGGAACAAAACAACAGCTCATAAAACAAAACTCCGACACTTGTGACAATAAAGGCAAACCAACGGTATTCATTTCCATCGTGACTACATAAAATACACAATCACTTTAACTGTTACTCTGGGGTCCACGGAGTTGTCAAGGACACGATTCATTCAAAAATATAAAAAATAATCTGAACCTGAAATATTCCAAGACGCCTTGAATCTCGTTAAGGCGATACATATGATATTGATTCACCGGAACTTCTTATTGTTCATGATCTCAAAGGTTTTAACGGAATGTTCTGGTTAGAATTTCAAAGTTGTTCATTCAGACACACTTTCATTTCTTGCATTATTTCACGAGTATCACATAAAGAGTAAATTCGATTATTATCAATCGGAGTTTGAGAAAAAATGTCCAATTTATTGTTGTACGGCGGCCGAATTGTACGGCGGCATGCTTATTTTTAAGTGGCAATGCAAAATCGCAACTTCTTGCGCGAAGCAGATTAGCGACAGTGCCCGAAATATTCCGAAATATCCGCAATGGTCATCACGTGATATAAACAAAACAGAAATAGAGCGAGGTCACGTGTTACTCACACCAACTAGTGTTAGCTTGATGACGCAGTCGCTATTTATAGTCTAAGAATGGAACGAGCTCGATAAACAACGACGGGAATGAATCTGCACATCTGTCAATAAATGCAGCCAAAACTCTTTATATCAAAGGACTAAAGAAAAATTGTTCGATCTAAATGAACTTCGATGTATAAATTATTAGAGAAATTCGCTGTGTTTATTATCGGTGTGTTGTAATAATCATTTAATCGTGTTATAAGATACGGAACACGGTATTTATACGTTTCGATGTATTTATTTTAGCAACATGTCGCAAATAAACAAAACATTATAAACATATTCACACAGACTAATTTTATAATCGCGAGCGTGGACACTGACTTGTTTACGCAATTGTCGTTAATTAAATATCGATTTCGGAGCTCAATACAAAAAATGTCCGATCAGGTGAGAAATGATGACTTAATTGGTTCGACATACTCCACACAGACGGTCACTTTATGGTTCGATATAGATGGTCACTTTACAGTTGAAAATCTATGTTTGGGACCGTTATACCAGGTTTTTACGACAACGTACCCTCAGACAACGGAGTATATTATTTTTGGAGACTTTATTTAAATATTTTATATGCATTCCAGCAGATATTGCAACGTCTGATACATCGAGGTGAAAGTTTCCCCTGATTTTAATTTTAAGGTGGAAACAGGGACTACATCATAGAGTACCTCGTGAACTGTAGAACCATATGACCAGATTCATGAGATTCATGAAACATCAACGGCTTGTATTTTTGATGGAGTAGATGATCACTTTAGTTTCGGGATCAGTTAAGTCAAAATAACAAATTCGTTTGATCTGAAACTTCGCACATCCTGATAAAAACTGCTACATAGGCCACATTCTAGTATTGAATTGCCGGATGCGATTTTGCGCCGTACACACATTTAACTTGTAAATTCTTAAATGAGTTATTCAAACAAACATAAAGCACACTGACCAAATTTTATAACGCATGAAGATTTCCTCATGTGAACTTCGAGTATTTTCTTGGAGCTGTTTAGTATTTAGAATAAAACGATGATGAAAACTATACGTTTATTAACATAGAGACAAGTTTGAATTCTCATTTAAGATATTTATTTGTAAGAGTGGTATCTTTTGTGTACAATGAGTCATTTCTTGCGATTACATGTTGTGTGTAAAATGAGTCATTTCTTGCGATTACATGTTGTGTGTAAAATGAGTCATTTCTTGCGATTACATGTTGTGTGTAAAATGAGTCATTTCTTGCGATTACATGTTGTGTGTAAAATGAGTCATTTCTTGCGATTACATGTTGTGTGTAAAATGAGTCATTTCTTGCGATTATATGTTGTGTGTAAAATGAGTCATTTCTTGCGATTACATGTTGTGTGTAAAATGAGTCATTTCTTGCGATTACATGTTGTGTGTAAAATGAGTCATTTCTTGCGATTACATGTTGTGTGTAAAATGAGTCATTTCTTGCGATTACATGTTGTGTGTAAAATGAGTCATTTCTTGCGATTACATGTTGTGTGTAAAATGAGTCATTTCTTGCGATTACATGTTGTGTGTAAAATGAGTCATTTCTTGCGATTACATGTTGTGTGTAAAATGAGTCATTTCTTGCGATTACATGTTGTGTGTAAAAGTTTGTAAATGAATGCAGACTATGAATACGATCATATAAAACAGAGTAATGGTTATATGTAAATTGTATGTTTCCCATGCAGTACCATCAGTAATTTTGTATGGTCTATGTCTGTCTATGTCTGTCTATGACGTATGTTAAACGGATTGTTTTGCCTTTTTCATTCGACCGTCTTTGAACTTTGATGAACCATTTACAGACAGATATCCTAAACATATTAAGCTATAAACTAAAATGACGCACATTTGTGGATACAATCGCTAATCACTGTATTCTAAAAAGGTTTGTCAGTACAAAAGCCAATTTTGTTATGACGAAAATACTCGACTGTCATATATATGTTTGTATGTTGTTATTTAATATCACCTAAACATCACGTGAGGATTGACTTTGATCTGAAAACATAATTATATTGTATGGTATAAACATAAATAATATATTATAGTCATGTACAGTAACTTGTATATAAGATGGAAAAATACGTCACGAACGTAAGCTACTCTTGTGTTCTTTGTTCCCTTACAAATATCTGCATACATTCATCTAATTAAATCTACACGAATATCTAAGGACTAATATCATAATTACGGATTCCTTTATGAAGATTATAAGAAACATTAGCAGACAAATAATTGTTTGTATTATTACGAGTAACGTTAAAGTCGGAACAACAATTTTGAAAATACTCAGTTTTAATTAAATTGAATATTATTTTGTTACCAAATTTTAACATCGTATTCCAAATGTGCAATACAATGATTTAATTCAATATGTAACATTCGTTATAAAAGATATTGTGTATGAATAAAGGGCGCCTGTCATATAACACAGTAGGGGCTTTCCATTCTGATAATGCTTTCTTTCAATTTCCAAGGACGTGAAAATCAAAATCAATTTAATAATATGATGTTTAAAATGACAGACTCTCCGATGTTTGTGTCGTCAACAATTAGATTAAGCTACATATTTCCGGATATCTTTTCTAATAGTCTGGGATAGACTCGTAATAAATATCTATTTTTAAAGCTTCAACTTGATTAACTTCCTTTTATCTTTTATAAAATATTCTGAATGAAGTCGACAAATAGCTGGCGAAATTATTTAGAACCATGTAAGCTATTTTCAGCTTGTTTTTAAACTGAAGACGTAAGACAAGCAAATAAGAAAAAAAAACTTGAGGTTATCTTTAAGATAGGTATGAGCCCTGACTTTCACAATTAAGAGAGGCGTTTAAGGGCCCGTGACACTGTCACACACATGCCAAGTATTAGTTGTGTGTAAAACAGATTTACCTTACATAATATATAGCTAAACATTAAATATGTGTTATTAATTATAGATTATACATGCGAACGAAGTCATCATTAAGTTAAAACTTGCATTATGCTTCAAAAGAAACAGAACGTACAAAAAATAAAGAAAAGAAATGCCTGGCAATTTAAACGATGCGTCTAATAATACCAATAATGCTTATACATTATCTAAAATTTGATACAATTCTGTCTAACAATGCATATACATTTGTAATACTAAAAATATTTGTTTTGTCAAATAATGCAAATAATACTAAAGCATTAATACAGGGTTAGGGTGTATTGAAATATGTATCAAGCTATTCAACAGAACAGCTGATGCCTAATAAGTCAAGCAAAAGCACATCAAATCAGTTTCAAGTCATACAAAAGCACTGAATACTAAGATGCAATATATGCTAATTATACATGATAAGATATAGGTAAATCCAATATTATGATTGATATTTCTAAAAGTCAAAAGTCAAATTTTCCATAATTCAAAGGATGCTGCCTAAAATTATGCAACAACTTATCAAGTAAATAGCAGATATGAGTGTCAGATAAATTTGAGTATTATTTAGTTAATAAAGCGTTAATCTCACGATATGACATAATTATAAGTATGTTTACACGTATGTGTTAAGTTTGATTACTAAATGACGACCTTATCTCGAATACTTTATAAATAAATACGGATAGGTTCTCATTATTAGGGTATTACTGGAATTAAGTAATTGTTCTGTTTTAAAAATATTTGGATGCATTCTATAATATGATAGAATGTATTGAGATATTATATATTGAATCATATAATTTACATTCAAATAGAAAATGCATTTCATCTTCAAGTTTAGACAACAAGGACATACTCTTTCATTTTTTAGTTTCTGTATGATCATAACGTGATAACAACAGCGCAGATCAAGTACATCATTAATAAGATGGTTACTTCGACCATTTAATTGTTTCCCTCGTTCCTGTTCATGCAATCTATAAAGAACTGTTCAAATTTATATTTTGTTTTACCATAGGACCTTGAAATTATATACATGTTACACCAATTGGCCCCAAAATCCAGTTAATTTAGCAGTTTGGAAATTGTCTCTCCCGTCAAACAGACGTTCCGAACGTTAACCACAACGTTCACTGTGGAGTGCTAATAGACTATATTTTAGCAGAAATTTCAGGTTTAGCTGTGACGTCACAGAATGGTGTGGCCGTCCAAAACAAATCAGCAATAAGCACTAAAATACGCGTTTTTTCTGTTTGTGAATGCTTTAAAGACTTTTTTCGACTGTAATCCGTTTATTTACGTGTTCTGTAGCTGTTAAGCCCTTGAAAAACCACACGGATGTATTTCGAATAAAAATATCTGTCATTTTGGTGGTTGGATTGTACAAGTCGTTGCACTCCTGTATTATATTAATATATATACAGTATTATATGTTGGAACAACTATTTTTAATCTTTCTTACAACATGAAATTTTCTGTCGTTCGTATTTATACAACATGTAATCTTAAAATGGATTTTCAGCCTGTTATCATAATATGTAACTTATTTTTAGACTTCATTAAAACTAATATAATTTGACAATTGACGAACGATAAAAAATCCCCCTAAAATCAGTATAATAACTGAACATCTTATGCAGAGATTAATTTTCTAATAATCAAAGTACTGAAAGCACTCTTGGAAACTGAACTTAAGATAGTATGTGACCTTTCCTCGACGTCAAGGGTAAAAAAATCGATTTTTCTCCGATTGTTCTGAAATTTTGTACAATGGTAGTATAGCATGTTCTTCGGTTTTTGTTCGTTTTATTTTTTCTGTTTTGCGCCCTGTTTCCTAGCAACGCTGCGTCAAATACCAGCGGTGTAAAATCGACGTTTTACATACATAATTGGTTCATACCGCTATTGTAATTTGGAATACACCAACTTCAATCTTTCTATCTGCAGAACAAGCTGATATAAGTTTTAATGGGGTTTGCCATCTGCCAATCGACGTGACGTAACAATTTCAACGTTATTCATGATGTCCGAACTTCACTTTATTGCAATTTTGTGAAAAAATAATGCGCGATGACATATTATATTTTCCTTTTATTATTGCTTGTTAAAATCTCCACAAAATCAACATGTGATTCATTAGTTGATTGAATCTACTTCCGTTTACCAAAAGTACACCAAAACATAGTTGGGTGTCAAAATTACGGGTGAAAAAAAAAACGGACGTATTTTTAGTGCTAAATGATTCACCAAGGAAATAATGATGGCAACCCCCATCAAAACTTATATCAGCTTATTCCGCAGATAGAGAGCTTGAAATTGGTGTATTCGAAATTACAATAGCGGTATTTTTTTAACAACTATTTATGTAAAACGTCGATTTTGCACCGCTGGCATTTGACGCAGCGTTGCTAGGAAACGGGGCACAAAAACAGAAAAAAATAAAACGAACAAAAATCGAAGAACATGCTATACTACCATGATTTTTTTACCCTCGACGTCAAGGAAAGGTCGCATACTACCTTAAATACATAGACATATCCGAAACGCGAACTAGTTTACCAATAGCATGGCGTATGTAGAAAAACGTAGTACTTTGGTCGGCAACAAAAGTCATGCGCGCCGAGCGAGTGACGGCTATGCAAAGCTGAACTATCGTCTGTACAGTCCGTTTCAACAGTCTCGGATAGATAGAAAATCGAAGATATTACCTAAGATTTGACGGAGATTCGCAATGTTTTCATCGGATTTGAACCACGCTATACATAATTGAACATTTTCCTCAGCAGTTTCTCAATATGTCATACAGTGGAGATACACTTATCTTCAGTCATTTTGATAAATCGTAGGGTTTGCAAGTCCCATAAATAAAACAGCGATCCTTGCCGACAAAACAATGAATATTTGTCACAAGGAAAGTGGATTGCGTCCTATTGTGCGTAGATTTATAAGTTATTTTATGAAACGTATTAAAACTATAGAGAGGTACTTGGTACTGTAACCTTAGCTATAATACAGACAACATCAATCAAAGGATTTGGATAAATTTCCCAAACAACAAACACTCATGTATTAGCATCATTATGGCGATTGTGTGAATAACAAAGTTTACAATACGCATCAAGATTTTTTATCAAGAAAACCCTTTTCGCTCGTTTATTCTTAAAGTCGGTGCAATACAAGGAGCACACATGCAATGTCTCGTAACATAACAAAAAATAATAACACAACATCGCGCATAACAAAGTCTAGTAACAGAACGTCAGGTCACACTTCGTCATGTCAAACAACATAGCACCCAACGACACATCATATGTAACGCCCAGCAACATAACGTCACGCCACAGAACTTAACACCACGCCACATAAAGTCCAGTAACATTATGAAGTTATTTCATGGGCATTTGTTGAACAGTCAAAATTGTGGACCCGAGGTGAAGGAATGACTTTTGAACTGTTAACTCGAGGCCATAGGCCGAGGCAACTGTTCAACATGTCATCCCGACAGAGGGACACAGTCTGTCTGTTCCACTAGTGTCCATGAAATAACTGTTTTATTACCCAGTCCATTATACAAATGTTTTTATATATTCAGTTCTTCCTCTGAAATATTTTGGAATCGATGTTTGGAATTTGACAGTTCTACGAAATCACCAAATAGTCGTTTATTTACGTCAGAATCATACAAACGCTATAAGACCCTGTCGTACTATAACCCGAACTGCAATCGGTAAGTACCGCCTTGACCGGAATGTACCGTTCATTACGGAAATACCCGATATCGAGGCAGTCAACAGTTGACAGGCCAAATTACAAATGCTGGCATTTTTTTTTGTAAAACAGCAAACAAGAACAAATTAACACCGATATAATGTGTTTGGTAATTAATTGTTCTGCTTCGAAATTTGCTATTTCGCGACAACATGCAAATTCACGCAACACGTCGCAATGCAAGAAACGAGACATTCTCAAAACTTTATTGATGCGCTTAAGCTGTGTTTTTCACATTTATATTTTTCCCTCGAGATTGAAATAATTGCGCGTCAAATTTTAATTCCAACTTTTATTCTTTTACAATTAACGAATTTCTCTGCAAAATGTGGTGTCTTTTTTTATCTATCTCTAATTTCCACAAAGTCTAACATTATAAATCAGCTTTACTATATATAGTTTCTTGAAAAACCGATAAAAAATGATATTTTCGAATGATTAAACACTAATGTAATTTTTGCAAGTTTTTCATAATTTAGATTTTATTATTTTTTCACGTTCTCGTGTGATTTAATGTCTGACATGCGTCACAAAATCCTTAATCATCTGATAAGTAAGTTGTATGCATTTTGTGTCAATTCCTGTTTTTTTAGACAACATAGAGTACAGTGTTTTATGGTAATTATGTTGCAAGTTTCCAGGGATTTTGAAGCTGGAATTACTCTTAATGAATACTAGACATGACAAGATACTCCAGATGTCTTGATGTGTTTAATTTATAGTTTCATGATTGAGAGACCAAAACAGAAAAAAAAGATTAGTAAAATTTCGGTTTATTCCTTCTGTGTCTTCTTCATGATTAATTTTCAGTGGAAGACACGTGTTTGTAGATCATTTGTAGGACTGTAATGTCTGATAATTAATTTTCAGTGGAAGACACGTGTTTGTAGATCATTTGTAGACTGTAATGTCTGATAATTAATTTTCAGTCGAAGACACGTGTTTGTAGATCATTTGTAGGACTGTAATGTCTGATAATTAATTTTCAGTGGAAGACACGTGTTTGTAGATCCTTTGTATGACTGTAATGTCTGATAATTAATTTTCAGTGGAAGACACGTGTTTGTAGATCATTTGTATGACTGAAATGTCTGATAATTAATTTTCAGTGGAAGACACGTGTTTGTAGATCATTTGTAGGACTGTAATGTCTGATAATTAATTTTCAGTGGAAGACACGTGTTTGTAGATCATTTGTAGGACTGTAATGTCTGATAATTAATTTTCAGTGGAAGACACGTGTTTGTAGATCATTTGTAGGACTGTAATGTCTGATAATTAATTTTCAATGGAAGACACGTGTTTGTAGATCATTTGTAGGACTGTAATGTCTGATAATTAATTTTCAATGGAAGACACGTGTTTGTAGATCATTTGTAGACTGTAATGTCTGATAATTAATTTTCAGTGGAAGACACGTGTTTGTAGATCATTTGTAGGACTGTAATGTCTGATAATTAATTTTCAATGGAAGACACGTGTTTGTAGATCATTTGTATGACTGTAATGTCTGATAATTAATTTTCAATGGAAGACACGTGTTTGTAGATCATTTGTAGACTGTAATGTCTGATAATTACTTTTCACTCGAAGACACGTGTTTGTAGATCATTTGTAGGACTGTAATGTCTGATAATTAATTTTCAGTGGAAGACACGTGTTTGTAGATCATTTGTATGACTGTAATGTCTGCAATTAATTCGGTTCTCAAACTTAAATTTTTGTGTTGAAAAGTTCAGAGTCAATAATCTCGGGTAAAATATATGATTTATATAAATTATATGAAATTAAGCACTTTCTCCATCCATAGAATCTCCATTCTTTATATTTAAATAAAATGCTACAATAATTAGTATTTTGTTCATCCTCATTAATAGTTAGAACTATGCAAAACATTAAATAAAAAGTGCTGTACTACCATTTGCTGATTCATATTTATAATTCAGATCATGTTAATTATCTAAATATAATTACATGTACGTATATATTTTGATTTTATATTTATGATATGTGCGTGCGTGTGTTTTTATTGTAAACGTGAAAATAAAATCGTGTTCTGTTCTGTTCTGACGTTCGACACTAACTTATTAGTAATTTGAATTCAAAGATCGTGATTTACTTTTATTATTGTAAGTGGATCACCAAAAATTTCACCATCACACCTTGTGTTAACTTTTCTCTGTGGTTGTCCAGGACAAAATGTTACACACTGGTAAACTGGTTAGTGGACCATTAAAACTTTTTGACAGCGATAGATAAATATGCAAAATGTACATGTAAATGTCACCTTCGCGGAAAATAAAAAATGTACCATTATGAATTGTCCCAGAGTACTGCATACAAGTTTCCCGCCATTCTAACGGTCAGGATAATTCTCAATTACTACATTATACTTCAATAAAGCACAGACTGCCGTATAGAGCTACTGTAATTACATAAATGAAAAAAACTCGATTTATCTAAGGAAATGATCATTATTACATTCATTGAAGCGAACTGAAGATAGACAGGCCTGAAATAATGTCACATGGTATATTAAGTTCCCTACAATGATCATTATCTACGTGAATATTGGTTTTGTCCACTCAAAGAAACGATATTTTTGTAAATTTAAATATTGTGTGAATTCCATTCAAACTACCGCAAATTGTATACATGTTTTAAATAAGAGACAAGTTTCAATTGAATTGATGTTTTTTATTCACGCATGCGGTTGTATATGTTATGACGATTGGCTGAAATGTCCAAATAAAGTATCTGTTCGGTTCTGTTTAACTATCGAAATGTTCTTTTTTATAAATAATATGTGTAATTACGTAACATTATGTCGTGTAAATTTGAACCCCGTACATCACATAATTGTTTCACAGAAAGCGTCGTTGATCTGGTCGGTGTACCAGTGACTGACTGCCCACTTGTAGTAGAAGTTTATATCTTAAGTTAGTACTTTCATCTCACCAGTCATTGTAGACAAATAAAATTACATTAGCATAATCCATAGATTAGTGCTTAAATGTCGGGGATAAAATGGATTTTGAGACAAGTGACCAAACAATAAGCCGATAATCAGACAATTACACCAAATGGGTCAGTCTTTATACGTAGAAGTCGATTTCATTAACACATAAATGAAGAATTTTCCATCGCACCGACATTTTGCCGTCGGAAATCAACATCACAAGACATGCAGTACAGTTTAATTATAAATAATTCCTTACTTTTATATTTGGTTTTATTAATGTTTGTAAAAAATGTCAGTTTGTGATAATTCGACACAAATTTTCTATACTCCATATCGTATTTGGTTCTTCGTGATTTTCTCCATCAATTCTATACAAGGAGACACAAATTGATTCCTGATTCACGATTTAGAGAGAAACTAGAAATTTAGCCGGCTGAAAACAATGATGGCCAATCAGGGGGGGGGGGGGGGGTAATTGATAAATACATCGCTGAAAATTACCGCGTCAGAGTTGGATTGACAAATACAATGAGAAATAAATGACACTCCTCGCTATAGGTCCAAATCTTATTTTTTCTCAGGGTAAAATGGAAATACAATTTTAACTTGCGCCTTGGATAGAGAGCAAATATAGAATATAATATTATATGTATTAGGACGAATTTATTGACAAAAATCATATTTGGACTTAATGCCAGCATCAGAAATTTTCTAATTATTGAAATGAACTATTAGTGGACACCGGAAATTTATAACTGCCTAGTTTGTATCCTATTTCGATTTTCAATTAGATTGTTGTCCAAGATTCCAATGCTAAAATGATTTATTGTCTGGTTACAGTATCGTAATACAAATAACAATAAGAATTCGGTTCAAACCAGGTTAAAACGATAAATAAGAAATAAAATTCATTCGGTATTTGTCGATAAATTCTTCCTCCAACAGTACCTACTAACACTCGACAAATTATATATATATACACGTGGATCTACTTGATGTATATGCACGTGGATCTACGTGATGTATATGCACGTGGATCTACGTGATGTATATGCACGATGATCTGCACAACAATCGTTAGTTGATGTTTTGTTTCATTTTAACAGCATCGATCTGTATTTTGTTTCAGATTTCCAACATAAATTGTCGTCCTTAGTAAACATTTTTTGGTTAGAAATAGATTCAAACATAACTTCAGTACGATTGCTTGTGGGTTTAATTTAGATATCGTATTCTGTGTTAGCCTTGGTGTGAGGACTTAATTCCATCCTTATTAACAGAAGATGTAGGAAGTTATGTGAAAAAACCTGGGCATATGTCACAGGTTGATACTCAATATAAATACTGTAAACTACATAAACAAGTCAATACACATATAGAATTATCATATAAGGAAGTGACGATCGTCTGGCTGAACACCTGCTAGATGATAAAACCAGACTTATATAGTAGCTGTAAATAGTGAAGAGTCTCACAATACGATCTATGATCCACGTATGTAGAAAGGTATAAACAAAAGTTTTGGATTGAACTGTTAAGAAAGTCGGAGTGTGTGCCTTTTTTGGTCCGTGTTCCGATTCCAAATGATTTGTTCAAATTATGTAACACTTGGTTTTACATGTACATTTATTTGGTTGATTGATTTAAATACGTGTTGTCGGTTAAAGCTGTACTTCAGGTATTAGTGGTTATAAAACTATGGTGATAAGTGGTGAGCCGCAGTCCTTAGCCAAATACCGAATCTTAGAGATCTAAATATTGCTTTACGATACTTCATCAACACAGATACAAGATATGGCTCATTTATTATAATAGCAACCAAGTCAATATTCAAGTATGTTTTTGTATTAATTACAAGACGTTGTTTCGTATTGGCATTTTGTTCATTATACATGTTTGTTTGTTTTCACTTTATACATATAAGTACAGTGCGACCTCTTCAATGCAACACCTTTTGGGAGAAACAAAATTATGTTGTTGTTGAAAGATTGTTGCTCTAGAAAGGTTAGATTAATAAATAAATCGTGCAGTGGGGAAAATCATGCTGTTGTTGAATGGAGATTGTTCCTCAAAAGAGGTCCGATGTGGAGAGGTTGCACTGCATGTATTTATTTTCTCTTTATATGGGTATAATAACAATGTTTCTGCTTTTTTGTACAGATTGATATGTACTGGAGAGATTAATTACAAAACAAGATGAATAACGTCATTGACAACACTACACTGACAATGTACTTTAATGTAACCTATACACCCAATGTGAGTCTTAACAATAATGGAAGTGAAAGTGAATGTGGTAAAGTTGATGACATACAAAGGGACATGACGACACGACTTGTTATTCTGTACCTGACTATATTATTGGGGTTACTTGGTGGTGTGTTAGTTTTGTTCTGGATGGCCTACAATCGTAAAGTCTCTCCAAGATTCAACCATTTATCAAGAGTGAATTCGTTCATATTGAATTTAACATTCTCGGACCTGTTCGTCATATTTGGAGCTGTGTTGCCACAATTACTTTGGGAATATGCAGATCGCGACTGGCAAACTGGACCAGTAATGTGTAAGCTACTGAAGTTTATACAAGGATTCGCGATGATGTCCAGTAATTACATCCTGGTAGTGATTGCTGTAGACAGACATCAGGCAATACGTGCTCCACTGAAGGAATCCTGGCCGGTAAGTAGTGGTGTCTTATTGTACTTGCATGTTTTGTTTATATAAAACTATGCTCACCAAACTACATCTTTGATATATAAGGCGGTCTGCAGACTGTACACAAGTTCTAGACTCAAACTTGCACATACCTACGCATTACGTGAAAGCTTGAAAAATTCCCCAAAAATATGAGCAATGGCTGGAAATATGACAATAGGTGTTTTATGTATTTTTATGTTGTCATCGAGAATCTATTTTCCCTTCCGGACCTCAAACTACGTGATATATCAGGGATGAAATTCTTCACGACGTAATAGATAATTGCATCTTGAAAATCATAATAGCTTTTTTCTCAATATTTGTTTGACGAGCCTACGATCGTGACAACAAATTGATGTAAGGCATCTATAAATGATCGAATGAAATGCTACATATTTATTTTGCTGAATATTTTCCGTCTTGTCTGGACAGAATACATGAATCACAAACTAGTTAGATGGTACTTGATGTTTTAAAATGTCTCTCCTCCTACAGCATAGAAATGCATAATTTTCTGGTAAGTTGTATTAATACATGTAGCATTAAGTTAATTGACAGAGGTATTCGGTAAGCGCGTTTGAACATGTAGAATGGCAAATAAAAGTACATATAGAAACACATCCTGTACTGAAATACATATAAATACAGATTCATTTTATCCGAGTGTAGCAGTTTGAATGAAGAAGGAGTTTGGATAGGATTATTGAAAATGTATGGCCATCCTGTCCTAATGCCTTCTCTAAATTTCCCCAACTGCTTTCTCGATTTATTCATTCCTACGCATTACGTGAAGGCTTGAAAACTCCCCAAAATTATGAGCAAGTGCTTGAAAATATGACATTTCTACTTTGTAACAGACACCCTCTTAACTATGATAGCAGACAACGTGATATCAGGTTCACTTGTTCGACAAATTGAATCCAATTATTATAAGCATAAAACACGGCACAATGATTGGCGTATTTTCTGATTAGCTGTACAGACACCTCGGTCCGAAATCTTGTTATTCGAGTATCATACAAGATCTGTATTTTGGTGAAGTGAAATAGTATGTTGCTCATTAAAGTAAGAACAATTGCGACAATAATAATAATACAAAAAGACAAAAAAATATAATGCACGAGGTTTGACACGGAGAAACCTTTTAAAAAATAAAGTGTCAAAAAACGAGATAAAAAATGTCTCTGAAATTAATCATCTTTCTCCATATTTGATATTTTAAGATATTTATTGTATCTCAAGAAGGAATTCATAAATGTGGCTCGACTTTAAAAGTCATGTTTTGGGGCAGGTGCCCTAGTCCTTTAATATAGGGATGAAAAAGTGGGTTGAAGTCTAGAAGCCTCTTTTGAGGAAATATGTTCGCATGAAACCAATTTGGGGAATGAAATAACGAGTAAATTAAAATTTTGGAGAATATTGCATTATTTCAACGACATTTTCACAGGGGAAGACATCCTTTACACTTTACAACTACATAACAAGTCAAATAGTTTTCTGCGGCTGGATAATTTGCAGACAAGTATTGTTAAGGGTGTATTTTGATGCAGTTTGGATGCTGACCGAATTTATTCTGGTGTATGTTCATTAGTCCAAATAATTCAGGTACGTGTGTTAAAAACACGTACATTTATATGAAATAATAATTATTGTACTCTACAGATGAATATTGAAACAATTTAGACTTGACGATATTTGTCTCCCGAGTTCAAATACAGCATCAAAATCATAGTATTGAGTCGGAAAAGTTTTACTCTTTGGCTATGTAATCCCCGACGAAATCTGTTGGGAACAAATTTACGTACAAATAAAACTGGTGCTTTCTAAAAAATATATGGTGCGAAAACCATCAATTATCTGCTCCAATTTTTGGTGTATATTCCATATAAATCCACCAAGGCATATGTCCACAAAGGCATTTAATTAAAATCTGATTTAAACATGCTTCTTTTATCATCGGAAATCGGGTATACTAGTCTACCGGTCTTGAACTTATGAGTTATTGCAGAGTTGACCAACTCTACTTGAAACATGTATGTAACAGTTTATGTACAGTAGTATTCTCTGGTGTTATTGCTTTTCCGCGTATCTCTTGCTGCAGGGTAGACAAAGTATAAAAATAGACGAGACGGAACGGAATTAATCTATTTTTTAGGATTAAAAATTTAGATTAGATCTACAAACAACTGCTTTTCATGATAAATATCTCAAATAGTAGCCATACTTAAAAAATGGTCTCATCGAAATGCTGTATTATAGTCTGGTACACATGAAGCGTAAACCGATGTTATATTTTTTTACATAACAAAACTCGTGAAAGCATTCTTCCTTCTTGTTACAAACTGATGGTGCCGGTATAATCTTAAGTCATTCCTGTATCTATCAAACTGTTGGTATGTTTTATTTACCACCAAGTCTGCCGAATTTAGATGTTTTTATATCAAAATTCGACAATGTTTAATTTTGTGACTCCCCTATTCGTGTTTGCTAAATTTGATAGAAAAAATAGTTCTCAATTCGTAAATCCATCTGACGGTACTATGGTGATAAATTACGTCATGTAACGTGTGGTGTTGTTTAACCATGGTAACATAAGAATAGGTAAAACGCTACACGTTAGTTAAGTTATAAAATACAAGTAGTATTTTGCTTGTGTTTCGCGCTAGTCGTTCTAACTTTATCCTTGAATAATACATAACTCTCAATAATTAAGTATAAAAACGTAAAATTAGCAATAACAGCGGTCGGTAGCAGGTGCTGCCATCTATATGTTATTGAAATAAAGGTTGCGATGAAAAGATAATATCGACATCTGATTGACGACATTTTGTTTGTTTTATACGAAAGCAAGAAAAGCAATCAAATATATCGTCAGAGCAGACGCATCTTTACAATAGGAAAGAAAAATAAACACAGAGATACATTTGTTATTGATGTAATATTGAAATCTCAGAACTGTTCGACCTGTCATCAAAAGTGGACCTAAATTAATAACATTCGATATTTAGCAAATAATCTCGCTTAACTGAACACCAACTAAGTATACAAGTCCGTTAATAAATTGTACAAAATCGTGAGAACCGATGATACAACAATGTTATCGAAAGTTCAATATATTAACTGTTAGTTAGTTAATAATGATTCTGTATGACGGCCCATTAAATGGCAAAATATTTTTTTGCATCGTGACGATCCTTAAAATTTCATTGAATTCGTAAACGAACAAAACGGAAGTCTACGGAAATGTTTTCAGGTGCTCCAGAAGTTTGCCAGAGTCGATTGTCTTTTATCGGAGACACAAATTTCTGTACAAATGAACTGAGCATGCGAGAAATTAAGTTGAATCGGAAATCATTGGAATAAACATTTTATTCGGATAACTTGTAACAAACACGTCCATTAAATTACAGAGGTAGTTTTTGTTAAAACTCAAATAACTAATTGATATATCTTGTCACTTAAAGCTTCACACACTTTAAAAACTAAATGCATAGAACTAATTAACGAATAATATGAATAATGTACGAGCATGTTCACATCATAAAGTCACTATCGATGTTACCTCTCATATTAAAAATAGCCAGAACTGTTTGATTTCTGGTACTCTGATATTGTACACGTTCTTGTCCGACATCTTGCCGCCCGAAGCGATAGTTAGAAACAAAATCACCACCGACCCTCGTCTCGTAAAATGACCTCTTATTATATGAAGTGACAAATGCACAGGTCTAACAGGACAGTTTGTTCAAGTTGTACCTAGTCTTTATCGAGAATCTAATTTGTTTTTATGCCATTACATCGTTTGAGATGTTTTCATAGTGTACGAGTATATCTTTCGGTACAGACTTGGCTGATATAGGATTTTTATTTAGATGTGTAAGTCTTCACTTGATACCTCACCACTGCCTGAAATGACATTCAAACATCGCCTTCACGGGGAACTTGAGAACTGGTCTTAGCCGCTTCTGTCTGTTGTTAAAACACCATAAGCTGTAACCACATGGTGTAAGATAATAGAAGAAGCATCTCCTAACATAAGATATTCAGACGGAACAAATACATGCATAAACTATCTGTGTTACTTTATTGGTCGCCATGGTGCTATCCGGGATGTTCTATTTTCAATGGCGAAGAAAACACTTTTTGCATGAAAAAGTTATTGAGTGTATAATTTTATTATTATCACTCGCTTCGTCTCGAATTATTATTGCCTTGATAAACCAAGCGAGAGGGAAATTACACCGAGTGCACTTGGATAAAATACGTTATTAGAATCCCTTTGTAAAGATCAAAGAATGTCTATCCTTGGATATGCTAATTAAGTGTTATAGTGCAGTTTTATGGGGAAACAATTAATATATCCTTCATAAAATAGACATAATATCATCAAGTATTTACATGAGACAATATATAACATCAGACTATTGAAAAACAACAATTTATTACAACAACAATGTTATTGTCATTTTTTTATCAAATCCTTCCCCGCGCTATCCGAGTACCTCGTATGTTTTTTCGGAGGAATGACCCGCGTAATTAACGTCCATTGGTTGTTCGTTTTGGTAGAAGAAAAACGTTAATTCTTCATTGAATGCGGTTTGGTACACTAGACTTAATAATGTCCATGTGTCAATACATGGATACAGACCTATCATTCAGACAACGATCTTACCGTACATTATCTGTTTGTCTATCTGACAGATTCTTCTTTAAAACAACATCCATATATCAATCTGTGAAACATGTTTGCCTAAGATGGTTAATTTACTTTAATTAAATAGATACACAAACATTTCGTTAAAGGCCTGTTAAAATGATAGTAAAATATAAGAAATATATTTTATTTGCTCTAAAACAATATTTACATAATACCTTGCTTTGGCCATTTCTCGTAAAAACGTTGTCAGATGCTTTTTCTTTTTTTTGCAATATCACTGAAAAAAATACTCTGCTACGTTTCTATATGTAGTTCGTGATTAAAAAAAGAAAATTTCGGAATGTTATTATTGCAAGTAAAAATAAGCTTCAATGATAAGACATATGTAAAAAAGACCTACAACATGTACTTTAATTTTAACATCCAAAAAGCTAATGGGATCTAAACATCTTCTGTAATATGGGCGACTAAGTCGTTCCCAATTTCTGTTCAGTACAACACACGAAGCAATACCCTTTCTCCAACAACAGCATTTTTTCACACAGCATTATTTATCTCGTATTACAGTGTTTTTTAGAATTCCTATCTTGAAGAAAAAAACTAGTGTGCACAGGGAACGTATATAGACACAACAAACGAAATGTTTACAGTCAGTTAATACATTCGTACATATATACATGGAATTTATGCTTATAACCTTTTGAAATAAAGTATTTTAAAGTATATTAACAATGTAATCCTAGAACGTTTATTTGATAATATTATTTGTTAGAAGACATTTATAGTAAATTTGTTATTCCGTTTTAGTGATCCTCTTAATTAAGAGCTATCTAGTACTACATGTACATGTATGATGTTATAATTCTGTACGTTGTAGAACTATTGTAATCAGTTGTATTATTGGTGTTTCTATGTGGCTATGAACGATTGTTTAAATTCATGTTTTATTTCAGGTTTGGAAAATGGCAGGGTTGGGTTGGCTGGCAGCTGCTGTTTTCGCTTTTCCAATGTTAGGGGTGTTTCACACAAATGTTGTTGATGGAAAGTCAAAATGTGAGAACATTTTCAGAAACAAGCCAGCATTTCACAGGCAAATATGGATCACATACATATGTTTCGCAGTGTTCTTCATACCTTTGGTAATTCTTGCGGTGTGCTATATCCGTATATTCATGAAGGTGGCCCAGAAAGCGAACGAAAATCGTAACAAAAAAACTCTAAGATTCCGCAGTCCTACCGGTAAAGTACATCTACAAAGCACAAAGTCGACATCACTGCCAAAGGCCAAGATCAAGACATTAAAGCTGACTTGTGTCATCATTGTGACATTCGTGGTCTGCAGTCTGCCTTTCTTTGTTCTTGAGATGATTATGTCGTTTGGTGACCATTGTATCATTTCAGCTAAAATATACGGCTTCTTCGCAGGTATGGCTGCATGTAACTCGGCATCAAATCCATTCATTTTCTTGGGTTTCAACGTAAGCATGTCGTGGATTAAAGGGGTTCGGTCTAGAATGATTGCCGCTAAACGGAAGCCGAGATTCATCTATTCAGCGACTTCTAGTGCCGACTCTCATCCAACCTTAAAAAACTTTGAGAATGGTCACAGTACGCAAACTTTCCTACAACCATGACAAACAATGTGACCATGTTTAACAACATAACAGTTATGGAATGTATATGGTATTGTTTTCACAGCAAGATGCGCAAAGTTCATACAATTATCCCCACTGTATATTTTTTTTATTATGATTTGATATTTAATATGTTAATCATGGACCTAATATTTATTTTTAAATGCTATGAATAACACATCGGTTGGTTGTGTCCATCGAGTGTATTTATTATTCGTCCTGGGATCTTGATGAAGTCTGACGTTACCTACAATCCTGAAGTGAACCAACATCTGGGGGAGATTTTACGTTACCTACAATCCTAAAGTGAACCAACATCTGGGGGGAAATGTTTGACATTTCCTACAATCCTGAAGTGAACCAACATCTGGGGGGAGATTTTACGTTACCTACAATCCTAAAGTGAACCAACATCTGGGGGGAGATTTTACGTTACCTACAATCCTGAAGTGAACCAACATCTGGGGGGAGATTTTTGACATTTCCTACAATCCTGAAGTGAACCAACATCTGGGGGGAGATTTTACATTTCCTACAATCCTGAAGTGAACCAACATCTTGGGGGAGATTTTACGTTACCTACAATCCTGAAGTGAACCAACATCTGGGGGGAGATTTTACGTTACCTACAGTCCTGAAGTGAACCAACATCTTGGGGGAGATTTTACGTTACCTACAATCCTAAAGTGAACCAACATCTGGGGGGAAATGTTTGACATTTCCTACAATCCTGAAGTGAACCAACATCTGGGGGGAGATTTTACGTTACCTACAATCCTAAAGTGAACCAACATCTGGGGGGAAATGTTTGACATTTCCTACAATCCTGAAGTGAACCAACATCTGGGGGGAGATTTTACGTTACCTACAATCCTAAAGTGAACCAACATCTGGGGGGAGATTTTACGTTACCTACAATCCTGAAGTGAACCAACATCTGGGGGGAGATTTTTGACATTTCCTACAATCCTGAAGTGAACCAACATCTGGGGGGAGATTTTACATTTCCTACAATCCTGAAGTGAACCAACATCTTGGGGGAGATTTTACGTTACCTACAATCCTGAAGTGAACCAACATCTGGGGGGAGATTTTACGTTACCTACAGTCCTGAAGTGAACCAACATCTTGGGGGAGATTTTACGTTACCTACAATCCTGAAGTGAACCAACATCTGGGGGGAGATTTTACATTTCCTACAATCCTGAAGTGAACCAACATCTGGGGGGAGATTTTACGTTACCTACAATCTTGAAGTGAACCAACATCTGGGGGGGGGGGGGAGATTTTACGTTACCTACAATCCTGAAGTGAACCAACATCTGGGGGGAGATTTTACATTTCCTACAATCCTGAAGTGAACCAACATCTGGGGGGAGATTTTACGTTACCTACAATCCTGAAGTGAACCAACATCTGGGGGGGGGGGGAGATTTTACATTATCTACAATCCTGAAGTGAACCAACATCTGGGGGGAGATTTTATGTTACCTACATTCCTGAAGTGAACCAACATCTGGGGGGAGATTTTACGTTACCTACAATCCTGAAATCAACCAACATCTGGGGGGGGGGGGAGATTTTACGTTACCTACAATCCTCAAGTGAACCAACATCTGGGGGGGGGGGAGATTTTACATTATCTACAATCCTGAAGTGAACCAACATCTGGGGGGAGATTTTACTTTTCCTACAATCCTGAAGCGAACCAATCCTCAAGTGAACCAACATCTGGGGGGAGATTTTACATTTCCTACAATCCTGAAGTGAACCAACATCTGGGGGAGATTTTACGTTACCTACAATCCTGAAGTGAACCAACATCTGGGATGAGATTTTACATTTCCTACAATCCTGAAGTGAACCAACATCTGGGGGGAGATTTTACATTTCCTACAATCCTGAAGTGAACCAACATCTGGGGGGGGGGGGATTTTACGTTACCTACAATCCTGAAGTGAACCAACATCTGGGGCGAGATTTTACGTCACCTACAGTCCTGAAGTGCACCAACATCTGGGGGGAGATTTTACGTTACCTACAATCCTGAAGTAAACCAACTGGGGGGGGGGGGGGGAGATTTTACGTTACCAAAACTGGGTGAAATTTTACATATATGGTATCTTTTTGTGTTTTATCTTTTAATGTATCATAAATGACTTTGACTCGTTCCGGCTGATCTTACGGAAGACATGAGGTAAAGCTGGAAGTCTCATTACTTGGGATTATGAAAATAGTTCAATTTGACGTGTCACGGTAAGAGCAAAGGGGTTTCTTGTGTTCTTAAATAGTAAATAGATGTACATTGTATATATACTTTTAGAGTGATAAGTAATTGTCTAAATTGACACAACTTACGTGAAAGAAATAACTACCCTGCTTGTGATCTGCTGGTGATTATTTACTGTAGTCTGTGTTTTTTCCGATTCCAGATCTCCATGGTCACGTGGTATATTCTAATGTTGTGGTTTTTTTTCTCTACATGGTCACATGGTATGTCCAAATTATGTATAGTCTAATGTAGTGGTTCTGTTTCTTCCCTGGAAAAAGAATGTATGTCGATAAATCATTTTAGACAAAACATGACAACTAATTTTACAATATTTATGAACGTTGTCATGATTTGAGTTACAAATTATCGTGCAAAAGACGTCCCTTACAAATACAAGTGTACAAGTATATGCTCCGTAGAATGATTGGAACATTTACTTCGAAGAAAAAACTCCAGATTTTGCTAAATGGTAGGAAACTCTTTTAGCACATCGGATACATCAGTTAATTCCTCGTGTATAAATGATATTTTGTTGGAAAACTCTGAAGTGCTGAGGCATTAGACACGTCTGGTTCACAATTCATTTAACACATTATTACTTAGGTTTCCGTAAGAAGCTTCCTAGAAAAATAAAAGTCTTACCACGCACACACAAATTGACAAATAATAGACATGTGTAGTGTTACCACTTTGATATATTCTTTAAAATGTATATATTTATTAACTCTTGATGTATCTTATTGTTTATTTGGAACTGTCATTAATAAATGCGTATAATTCAAAATTGAGAAATGACATTATATTATATTGTAAATAGTACAAAATAAAGGTCTTGATGAATTTGTAGTTCTGCTTGTGTTTCATTTAGTTTTGAGTTGTGTTGATATCTCGTCAAGATAAAACGGGTTTCTTGTAGAATTCCTTTATGGCACCAAACAAAATTACTGTTTTCTTATTTTAATGAAAGCAAACCCCGTAACATGTCTTTTTTGCACAACGAATTTTACATCAGTTTTAAATCGAACTAAAGAAAAATGCAAGCTTTACAAACTGAATGATATTGTCAAGGACATACATTGATATGACTTTGAACTTCTACTTCATCAGACACCCTATTGAAGAAATAGCTGGATGTGCTAATGGTGTTTGTGATCTGTAATCAAAGAATTATTTTTGCAGCTTAAAATTCTCAAACACACTGGTGATTAAATTCTGTTGTTTTTTTCTGCAGTAAATTGAATGACGCACTCTGAAGATTTATAGAAAGTTCCGGGTTATATAATCTAAGATATCCGAGATTTACGGTCAACAACTTGATTGATTCACGGGAACATATTTATTGACATGAATACAGTCTGACTTGGATGATTACACCAATGTATGTTTATTCCCATAGCTAGTCATAGGCAGTTTACTTTATGTGATCTATCTGTCATGATTTGAACAATTTACGTGCAGTATTGATATCAAAGTAGTTCATTGAATCAATTAGTAAAGAAAGAATTTGGTGCTTGGAGAACATCCATTATCAAAGTTAAAGATACGAACAGAATGGACATTATAGCATTATGCTGATTTTGACCCATTTATGTAGCGCCTTTAAATGTCGCTACGCGTGATATGTCGCACTTAGCCACTTACCGTTTACAATATCGCATGTATATTTTTGCGCCGCTAAATGCCGTTAAAAGAAAGTATTCATATACTTGTATATCATGTTAACAAAATAGTATTGTGAGTTTTTTCTGATGTCGGTCTTGAATTAACAGGAACAATCTCCCAAATATTGAGATTGGATTCTAAAAGCATGTCGAAGCATTTTTCTCTGATATTTGTGCGAATCTTAGTGGTCAATCTTAGAGGGTTTGTATATAACTGTAAAAAAAACTCTTGTTGACTTAATTCTGACAACATTTTGACATTTTGTGTTTTATTATCTGAATGGTTTTAAATTTACCAATATTCTGTGTCGAAGATGTGATTGGTTCATTCGATTTTTATTTTTTTTATTTTACCATTAACACGAAAACCTTTTCATGACAGGGTTAAACATTCTTTTTATATCGAGTGCATTTCAAGACGTCTTTTACTGACAGATTTTAATTATTTAAGACAACACTTGTCTTTTTCTGAATTATTTCATGAATGAATTTTGACCTTTTCTTGAAAACTTGACAGAATGGTTGATGCTAATGCTCAATTATCAATTGTTAGAAAACATTTTATGATGTTATATTGATGAGTTTTCGTTTCATTACATTAGAAGCTTGTGTGTTTAGAAACATTTTGAACAGATTTGTAGAACGTCAGTAAAATACCAGCACAGTTTAGTGCCATATAGTTAATTAAACACTGTATACTGTATGTGGGACATGTCAGTGATTATTGACTTATAACATTACACATTGTTACTCTCAAATATGTCTGGACATTTCCTTTACAAATACATAGTCTGGGAAAGACGGAATATGATGTTTGAAATATTAACTTTTTCTTGTTATGTCAGCATTATTTGTGGAATGTATCCAAGTTTTCTTTTATTTCACAATAATAAATTTTATTCTTTATATAATAGAGAATACATGCCACTAGATTCAATCAACGGCAGTTACCCAAACCTAACTCATGAACGAATACTCGTATATGAAATGTGTGTCCGTGTTTTAGGAATACATGTACTGCAGTTTCATTTATTTTCGTTGGGCTCAATTTTCGTGGTTTGTACTAAACTGGCTATTTCGTTGGGACTTAAATTCGTGGATTTGATTTTTGAAAAGAAATGCCTTATCTCTTCACATAAATTCGTGGGGATTTGATTTCGTGGATGAACCGACCCACGAAATCCACGAAATTAAATCCCTAACGAAAATGAATGATTCCACAGTATTTAATATAGCGGATGTTGGCTAATGATAAAATGGTGCTCTAATTCTGTTTCTATGTCGTTTGTCAACGTATTTATAATAAATAAATGAGATGTAATTTAATACCACGTATGTATGACAGATAGTTTTATGATTTTCTTACTTGAACATAATGTCGTTGTGAAGTCAAGACCTTGGAACTCCGAATTTTCGTCAAACCACTTTTCAATCCCACTGGAAACAGAATATTGAAGCGGACAGTCAACCAACACACCGTATTTCTGAACCAATCAGAAACGACATAGAAAACATGTGACAAAAGCTCGTGGTCTGATAGGTCTGATGTAATGAATGGCATAAAACGCGTAGCTCGAGTTACGGCATTTTGACTGTTGTAGCGAACGTGAACTAAAACTCAAAAAGTTTCTGAAATGCATATAAAGTGATGCTTTCCAGAAGGGAAAATTTTAAGTTTGTTATCTTTTACTGATGTGTTCAAGTATTCCAATTAAATATATCAGACTTCTCTTTGTCTCAATATGTTGTTTTTAACGAAACTAGATCAAGCAAGATAGTATGACGGGTAGAACAAATTTAATCTGTATTTAAGATAAGATATTACGTATAAATACTTTCTCCAGTAAAATCTATAAATTTATACTTACAAGCTTTGACACCACAAGAACGATAATCAGCTTACTATAGCATAAAGTTTCAGGCTGAGATTCTTTGATGAGAAAAGTGTCTTTTCGACAAGGACAGACCATTAATTCAGATTTTAATGACACATTCTATATCTCATTAATATCAGGCATTATTAAAGTACGTATTTTGAGAAGTATTTAATGCTTCAAGGTTTTTTTAGGAACATTATTTGAAATCAATTCATTCCCGCTTGTCATATAACGTTTTTAATTCACTGAAATTAATGAATATTTTCAGACAAATTAGTACAAAATTCAAGTGTTACTTATATGTATTTTCGACTTCTTGGTAGCAAAATGATCTGTTTTCATCTCAAAGTCATTCATTTCTAATTCAATTCTCTCCGTATAAAATTGTAAAAGTAAATGAATCTAGTTTTAATATCAGTGAAAATAGTTTAATGTCCATGAATCTTTGGGATTATATAAAATGATAGGATTAATTTATTAAATATCAATACGTGTTATTATCTGACATCACGCCGGACAGAAGTTGAATTCTATGTTTTATTATCTGACACTACGAATGAAAAAAGTTCAATTCTAGGATTTAATGTCTGACAAGAAGTTGAATTCTACGATTTAATGTCTGATACTACGCATGAAAGGAAGTCTAATTCTACGTTTTAATGTCTGATACTACGCATGAAAAAAGTTGAATTATTTTCTTTGTAATACTTAGTTTGCACGAAAGTCTTAAATTGCTCCCAGCTCATTAACACGTTTAACGCATGAAATACTTGATAAAAGCACAATTTTGTCTTCGTAATCAAAGGATGACTGACGTGAACATATCGCAAAACTCCAACTTCTATAAAACAATGTGAAATTTCAGTAAATAAAAGCCAGCAATTTACATGGCATAAACTTGTACAATGTGCAGGGTGGTGGTAATAAAGCATCACTTTAGTATCTTCAGCAGATGTAAAGTGGCAGATTGTGGGCTCTTAAAACACGCTGTTGATTGATAACCTATTGTCAGGATCACATTAATAGACTTCAGAACAATAGATTATTTCGGATGGTCATGAATGCGACATTTCCTCAGACTATATTGTCTTTTTTTCTTGGCGTGGGACCAGCATCCTGTAAACGATGTTTAATCCTTGCCAATGTCCATGTATGATTCACAGACACATTTGTTATCAGAACAGAATCATGTGTGATTGAATTTATATAAATTGTTAACACTGAATGATATAAGGGAAATATTCCGCGGGTAAGTTATATACCAGCACGACTGTCTTGACATCTTTAAATGATTATATAGCGTAAGATTTAAGCAGTAAATGGTCATTTTTAACTCCAAATATTTTATTACGGTGGTGTTGAAAACAAACGTTTTTACCCTTTATTTTAGTTATTTCCTTGCAATAAAACATTCCACTTTCCGAAGGTTTAGATTTATCAACTTAATGTACGTCCCCCTTGATTAATGTATTCAATATGAAAAACTTTCTCTTTCGGCAAAATTGCTTTTTTGTATTTTTGTATCTGCGTGTGATTTGGATCGTACAGAAATTCACAACGTGGAAGTTGTACAGACAGTATGAATAAATCACTCCATGTAAAGTTTGGTTTTAATCGGTCAGTGAAGGACGATATTATTTAGGAACAATTTATAGACTTGTGTAGACCTTCACTCAATATACATTTAACGTCAATCTACATTCATAATATTAAACGAAAGCAACAAAAAAGAAAATATAACTTCTGCGCGTAGGACGACCATCACATAGCAATGTACGACCAATCCTTTTACAAAAGAGGACATTTTGAAATAGTGATGGTATACATGTATTATATAGGGCACTTTTGTTGAAAATATCCGGTTTCAGTGTAGGGTTTTGGTTTAGTTACACATTGGACAGTAAACTAAAATTGGTTTCGATTAAAACTGGGTGGTGAATAAATGGGCAGTTTGACGAAGCAAACAGGTGACAAAAAAGATATTTTCTTTACTATGTTCTTATGTCGCATGAACTGGAAGACAGGCTTATAAAGAAAAATAATAAAAAAGAATGAAGTTAATTTCTCTTTTGTTCTTTCTTGGTCTGGCAGTGGAAATCATGGTCACACCACACAATGTCATACCAAGTCCTGCAATACAAGTTGACACGCGTGCGATTAAAACAGAGACAAAATGTGAACTAAAATAAAACTAGGAAAACTACGTACGGTACATGAACCAGAAATATTCTTTCATCTTTAGAATAAATTGGATATGGTTGAATTGCTATCTCTGTATTAACAGTAAATTGATGAAAAGTGTAAGATTAAAAATGTCCTTAAATAAGATAGAAATCTGACCATAGCTTATCAGATCAGATAAGAATGCATGATAAGAAATAGTGTATTGAGAGTTGCACGAGATGAGCCATTTTCCCGCGCTCAACTGCATGCAATTTTGGACACATCAAATCGACAAGACCGTCTCCAAGAGTAGATTGGAAGGTTTGACAATCCGGTACGAGATACTTTTAAACAGATGGCAAAACTTTCGTTTCAAACCAGTTTTACTGAACAAACAGTTAGAAACCAAAGCCCATGGACAGGACAACTAGACAGTAGTTCAGTTTTCTATAGCCGTCACTCGCTTGGTGCGCATGGATTTTTATGCGGATTTTATGCGGATGTTCCCGTATCGTGTAACAGTGCAAGTCCTTGTAAGTCCAGTTTCAATGAGTACTTCCAGTACTTTGATTTTTACGTGCAGTCGCGTGCTTGATTAAATGCATCACACGTGGTCTTCTTATGATTATGGTCAGTACAATAAAAATCCATGATTTCCCCGCGGAATTAAGTTATATAATTGTCAGGGTCTTTTTCTAGATTATCTTAAGTGAGCATCTAAATATTTGTACGCACTTTTTACAGTTTCACACTTCAGACGAGACTTGATTTTGCGGGATTTTAGTGAGTAAGATTACTCGAACACTGGATAATGATATTGTTCTTGTCTAATGTTGTCAGTGAAGTTATTTAACAAGTCCTGTAATGCGTCCCCTAGATTCTGTGTCGTAGCGCTGGCCTTATTTCCGGGATAAAGCGTCTATCAATATAGAAGATCATGATCATTAAGGCGATTAAATTAAAAGGTCTATATATAGCTCTCACAAATTACCAATGGAGAAAAACAGACTGCGCAGTTTTTTTTATTGCAAAGAGGAAAACAGACGATTGTACAAAACATTATTCAGAGATGGATTTTATGTAGAAATGAGAATTATATAAAAGATAATCAGATTTCAGTCTCATTTCTTGCTGAATAAACATCTTTTATAGTAAAACGATATTTAGAAAAAGTCCACTTTGAAAATCAGGTGATTTCTACGGTTCATCTGTTGGTCACACATATTAGGTAAGGATTGTTATTACAATAATGGCCCGACTAGGAGAAGTTTTCATGTTATTTTTCTTCTTACATTGAATTTTGAAAGGACAGCATATATCTCTACTATCTCGAATGCTAAACATAGAGTTGCGTTAAGTGGTTTTAGATGTTCTGCACATAAATTATCAACAGAAGAAGGAAGACATAGGAACATTGAAAGAAACCAAAGAATATATAAATTATGCAATATGAATATGATTGAGAATAAATTTCATTTTTTATTTTAGAAACAAATATATTAAACGCTATTACATTACCTGGCCTACAATCAATAAA
The DNA here is from genome assembly GCA_964023205.1 of Lutraria lutraria. Taxonomy (NCBI): domain Eukaryota; kingdom Metazoa; phylum Mollusca; class Bivalvia; order Venerida; family Mactridae; genus Lutraria; species Lutraria lutraria. Next base: position 665,766 of record OZ026845.1, read on the forward strand.
TTCTGCAATATTATGAAAAACACTTAAAAAACTACAGTGAATCTGGCTGCCTATTTATATCATGCAGATAAATTAAGAGCACAGTCTCTATCTAAAATAATAACTAATCGTTAGCTTATTTAATGAATTGTCAATGTATTTTTTTTTGTAAATGTTCAAATATCATGTGTTTTGTATATTGATGTCTAATATCCTCTGATAATTAATATTACATGTATTTATACTTTTCTGTATTCATATTTACTTTATGTATCGCCATATGTTATTGTAAATGGCGACAAACATGTATTCGTGTTTATACCATTAAACTTCTTGAACTGTTAAAACAAGAAATACTAGAATTCATATAGCAATTAATGCTTAGTTGTGTCGTATAGGTAATACTCTTTATTAGCATTTAATTGTTTTATACAAAGGATGGGTAAATTTATTTAAACACCCAACAGCTTCTTTACTGATCTTACTTTGAACGAGTACCTGCCGAATAAACTCTCTTTCGATGTTCTGAGATTGGTCGAATATAAAATTTGTCAACTATAGTCCAAGATGTTGTCTGGGAACAAAAAATTCACATGCGATGAAGTTGTCCAGTTAGCTTACAGAAGATTGATGGTTCTACCCAGATATATACGCCATTGTACTTCTCCCATCTCTAAAGCTGGAAAACTGACCAAAACATCCCGAATGTTGTTTTGACCGGAGAGAAAAAAACTGAACAGAAATGTATTTGTTCGCCTGCTTCTTCATTCCTTCAAACCAATGTTAACGGCCATGATAGTGCCATATGCTTTAAATATGCACACAATAGCGACATCGCAAAGTAGTGACTACATATTTCATATTCATGGTAAAGTGCTCAGTTATAATCCGTGAACTGATTAAGAGAAAATTATACATAAGCTAGGTGTAGCCATGGATACGCCGAACGCCATCAGGGATCACGACATACGTGGAAACTTTGCCGTTATATTTGAGCGTTTAATGTCGCTGACAGTTTATTTCTGTATCGTATGGCAGCCTGCCATTCATTCCAATAACTCCCAGACAGTTGTATTCCTAATGATCTTAAACTAACCAAAGTGTGAACAAAATCATCAAACTCCAGACTTGAACCCCACGTTCAGATAAAAGGAACGACTTGAACCTCACGTTCAGATAAAAGGAACGAAATTTTCTGCGATTCTTTCTTAGATTATTATTTAATCTTTATTATAAATATGGACGAATTCCTTTTCACATGATTAAACAAACAGAAGTAACAGTAGTACAGGGAGGATATCAGAAAGATATACAATAGATGAACGATAACATCTTCAAGACACAGATATTTAAACAATCGTCATTTTGAGATAAGATAGATTTTAGATTTTAGATAAAATCTTAGAATCAAGTTAAGTTTCTATAAATATGTCAAAATGTTTCTGAAACGTACGTTGAACAACATTCATGACATAAAAACAGAGATAGGAAATGCAGTCCTGATAGATGGAATTTTGTTATCTTAGACAATGAAGCTGTGAGAATATAATAACATGTCTGCCTATGTGCTGAGTGTGCTGATACATCTAAACAAAAAGTCTGTTTCCTGGCCTCTTGTTTAAGCCGGTAATTTTAAACACTGCGTCCATATATACATAGTGTTATCATATATCTTCAGCATTGTCAAAAAAAATCCCATCACGTGGACTGGCGAATGAAGCAATTCTATTATTTCTATAGTTTCTCTATTTACAGAGATTTTATACTCCATACTGTCGTATGTTTTTATAACAAGCATAAAACAAATTTAATCAAACAAATCGTAAGGTTTTCATGATACCAGACCTCCAGAATTACCAGAGAGTACATTGATAAGTAAAATAAAATTAGTGGAAAGGCAATCGTTTAGTACAATTCTTGAAAAATGAAAATAACAGGTCGAGGCGTCCTGATAACTCAAACAATTTTACAAGAATGGACAGATTGGGGTTCTCCAAGCTTTGATATAACACTATGCAATGATACCAGCCGGAAACATACAAACATTTATCTAGGTAATTATATGATTCCTTTTTAATTCTATAATAAGTTAAGAAAAATAATAAAAAAATGTCCTATAAAGTCTATTTCGTTCAGACAAACTATAGACAAAATGACTACAGTAGTAATACAGAGATGGATTATTTCGTGTAAGCTTGCTATCAGTCAACCTGGACAGATTACTTATTTTATATAACTCATGTCTGCATACATTCTGTTACTGTTCGGAATTAGAAGTTTCAATTTCAATACACAAAAACCCATATAGTGTGTTATAAATTGATACCAAAATCACACAGAGAACAATATTACAAAGTTAGATAGTAATTGATTTTTCTGACAGACAACAATTATTTTGTAATGTGCAATGCTGGTCGTAGACGTGTTCCGATGAAACGGAATTTGTTCTTTACAAAACGTTCTATTAGCGTTTGATTGAATGTTAGAAGCTGCATGGAGCCTAGCCTATGAACACGGCGAGTTGAATTACATTAAAAACTTCAACATTGGTCACTTTGACCTAAAAGTCAAAGTACTGAAAGTACTCATGGTAACTGAACTTACTTAGACTTGTACTGCAGTATGGAACTTACTTAGACTTGTACTGCAGTATGGAACTTACTTAGACTTGTACTGCAGTATGGAACTTACTTAGACTTGTACTGCAGTATGGAACTTACTTAGACTTGTACTGCAGTATGGAACTTACTTAGACTTGTACTGCAGTATGGAACGGGAACTAGTTTAACTATTGCATAGCGTATATAGAGTAACGTAGTACTATAGTCAGCATCAAAATTCATGCGCGCCAAGCGAGTGACGGCTACGGAAAGCTGACCCATCGTTCAGTTTCCAAACACCGAACGTTAACAAATCCGTATACACGATATATACACTAACCATGCTGACGTATTCGTAAAAATCTTTCAATGATGTCATTTTGTTTATAATGTTCTGTTTCAGAATTGTTAAAAAAGCTTCACATTGTTTTTTAATTATGTTTTTAAGAATCATTCTTTCGTCAAATCTGTGCGAAAAGAAAATCGAACTCAATTAGTTCTGTCTACTGCTTACTGGGGATTCCGTTTTGACCATCAATGATTGATATGGCCAGACAACTTCGTTCTTGGAAGGCGGAATTTATCAACTGTTCTGCGCAGTGTGACGACTTATGATATAAAAATATTTCAGCCACAAACATCATTACATGACAGTTGTATTTTAATCATGATAACAACGCGATTACTATAACGAAGGATAAAAGTGTTTATACGTTGTATTAGAAATAAAAGTAAGACTCTCTTATAAAAACAACGACAGCTAACCTGATTTTTACACGAACACTTATGTATTAACCAACTTGATTATGGTATCAACTGACTAATTCAACAATAATCATAGGTTTCTGACAAACCATTCTTGTCTTAAATGACAGCCTGTCAAAAAAGATAAACTAATATTGACTAATTGTGATTTATCTAGGAATCGTATAAATCAGTTGACATCACATCAATGAGGCTGATGGATGGTGGATATGGGAGTACAATATAATGAACGAACAATCGTTTGTTGAACTTACAAAACTCACTTGTAATGTCTGACCTATCAAGGTCATCAAAACACATGCAACGCTTTCTGCTGACCATTCGCCTTACACGTTAAACTGGTTCCTGTTCCGTGTTGCTGTACATCAAAGGCTTTGTACAGAAAAGACAACGGGAACCAGTTTACCTTTTGTATATTTACAACTGTTGAGTGTATTAATAATGTTATCGTCTTTTGTCAACATTGTACATGGAAATAAAATATCTTTTGAAATGGAGCCATATTTATAGAAGCATTGCGCAGATTGTAAGAATCGGTTATGATTTCATAGAATATCAGCACAAAAAAAAAAAGAAACTTATCGTTATTAATATTCTGCCAAAGTACGAATTCGAAGACTTGTTCGAAAGTGAGAAGACCAAAGAAGACACAATCTATACTGCGGTACATCCACATATATAGTTCCCGTGGGTACCTAAAAACTTGCATAACAAGTGTCACGTTATATCTTCCATCAATCAGATACAACGATCTGTTTGCCTTTCAACTTTAACTTCTATTAATATTTTATGGAATATTCATAACCTTCTTGTAAGTTATTTTTCAGACTTAACTATTTCTCTGTGACATGTATTCATTCCCAAAAGAGGTCTGCTTCAGAAATAAACGCCATCTTTTTATTGCCTGTCTTACATTACAAATGTACTTGTACATTGTATATTACAACAGTTATATCTAACTTCGATAAACTGTCAATATTGCAACACTATTATATACTAACATTGCTTACATCTAAGTAAAATGGTGGAACTGACAAATAAGACTTTAAAGTTGTTTTAATCAGATTGAAGTTTGAAGATTTTCACGCCTGGATCTATTTCATAAAGCTGTCCTATGCTTAAACATTTGATTGTGATTTTTATTGAACAGGGTTGCTTGCAACCTTGTTCTTGGTTACTACCAGTTTTCGACGCTCACAGAATCAAAACTGTAGCAGAATCTAAAAATAGATTTCATGGCTTCCCCTATCACAACCAATGAAGAAGTTCATCACCAAACGCAAAAAAAATAGTTCCAAGGAGAAGACGGTAATCGGTCATATCTGGTTCACACTATCCATACAAAACGACTATGGTGTAAAGATTATAATGTAATATATGTTGCTTAATGAGTGGAATCAAATGAAATACGTTAAAACAAAAGTCGAACATGATGAGATTACTGCGCAGCTGAACTATTGACAGCTGATGTGTATGTATATCAAAAACGAACTCCTTAAAACATGAAGATTGGGGGCCAAGCGGTAAGGACGCTCGCTTACGGAGTGAGAGGTTCTAGGTTGGACACTCGGTAGTAGCATGATTTTTTTTAAGATATCAAAGAGAAAGTATTGTTGTGTTAAAAAATGTATTTCAATGAAATAAAAAACAAATCTACATGAAAAGTCAAAATCATAATTATTTGCAGTTTTCAGGAAAATTGATGAAAACAATATCAATAATCAACAAACTGCCTAAAACATGTAAATAAATAACTATTATTTTCAGTGATGAATAATAAACCAAAGGACCACGGTCGTGGCTGTGTGTGTGGCACTCTGTTGCTGATAATACAACTGTCTAACCTCAGGATCAAACCCTGTTCTTCCAGCGCTATCAGCGCTTTGATTTACATGTCATACTGTTTAGTAAGATGACACGTGACGACACATGGAGGGGTACCCAACTCCATACTTGTTAAAACATAACATGTCAGTTTATATTGGATGATACATAACGCCCTCCGAACGATACAGACAAGTTTTCGCTGAGTACTAAGTAAGTCCCACATGGTGCGACAAATCGACCTTTGACACAGACTTTTAGATTTATATATCAAGTGACATAAGCTTCAGATATCTGCTGTATTTCCAAGTATGACAGATTTCAAGAAATAAATCTATAGGAAGATATGACGAAATATTTCATTTCAATCAACAAGTGTAGCTTAAATATTTCCCATATCATAACGTTTATCAACACTGGTGGATTGATCAACATGCAGGTAAATAATAAATGTTATTTATTAGAAATTAAGCCATGGTTCTTGTTTTGTTATGTATTTACTTTACTTTTTTCAGGTGTTCCGCTATATTTTATCTAAAACATCACATGTTTAATGCTATATTTATTCATCTCTCTGTTTTATGTGTCAGAATGACAGGTTTAGAGGAGGAACAGGACCAACATGTCAGTTTTATACCAGAATGTTTACATAGGTAGGTAATAAATTTATCCCGTAGAGATTGGCTTATAGTTTCCATCATCTAGAATAAAAATATAGAAATAACATACATTTCTTTATGCATAATTATATTCAGCAAGAGATGTTATCAACAAGAAGATTGTGTTAAATGCTATACTCAATGTTTTAAAACAACATTATCTTACAGTACACATAATATACATACACTCAATGTTTTAAAACAACATTATCTTACAGTACATATAATATACATATACTCAATGTTTTAAAACAACATTATCTTACAGTACACATAATATACATATACTCAATGTTTTAAAACAACATTATCTTACAGTACATATAATATACATATACTCAATGTTTTAAAACAACATTATCTTACAGTACACATAATATACATACACTCAATGTTTTAAAACAACATTACCTTACAGTACACATAATATACATATACTCAATGTTTTAAAACAACATTATCTTACAGTACATATAATATACATATACTCAATGTTTTAAAACAACATTATCTTACAGTACACATAATATACATATACTCAATGTTTTAAAACAACATTATCTTACAGTACACATAATATACATATACTCAATGTTTTAAAACAACATTATCTTACAGTACATATAATATACATATACTCAATGTTTTAAAACAACATTATCTTACAGTACACATAATATACATATACTCAATGTTTTAAAACAACATTATCTTACAGTACATATAATATACATATACTCAATGTTTTAAAACAACGTTATCTTACAGTACATATAATATACATACACTCAATGTTTTAAAACAACATTATCTTACAGTACATATAATATACATATACTCAATGTTTTAAAACAACATTATCTTACAGTACACATAATATACATATACTCAATGTTTTAAAACAACATTATCTTACAGTACATATAATATACATATACTCAATGTTTTAAAACAACATTATCTTACAGTACATATAATATACATATACTCAATGTTTTAAAACAACATTATCTTACAGTACATATAATATACATATACTCAATGTTTTAAAACAACATTATCTTACAGTACATATAATATACATATACTCAATGTTTTAAAACAACATTATCTTACAGTACACATAATATACATATACTCAATGTTTTAAAACAACATTATCTTACAGTACACATAATATACATATACTCAATGTTTTAAAACAACATTATCTTACAGTACATATAATATACATATACTCAATGTTTTAAAACAACATTATCTTACAGTACATATAATATACATATACTCAATGTTTTAAAACAACATTATCTTACAGTACACATAATATACATATACTCAATGTTTTAAAACAACATTATCTTACAGTACACATAATATACATATACTCAATGTTTTAAAACAACATTATCTTACAGTACACACAATATACATATACTCAATGTTTTAAAACAACATTATCTTACAGTACACATAATGTACATATACTCAATGTTTTAAAACAACATTATCTTACAGTACACATAATATACATATACTCAATGTTTTAAAATAACATTATCTTACAGTACACACAATATACATATACTCAATGTTTTAAAACAACATTATCTTACAGTACACATAATATACATATACTCAATGTTTTAAAACAACATTATTTTACAGTACATATAATATACATATACTCAATATTTTAAAACAACATTATCTTACAGTACATATAATATACATATACTCAATGTTTTAAAACAACATTATCTTACAGTACATATAATATACATATACTCAATGTTTTAAAACAACATTATCTTACAGTACATATAATATACATGCATGTACTTAATGGTAGTATTTACTTTTATGTCTCAGAATGGTCGATTTCTGTCGTTAATTTGGTGTTTTTTCTTATGATTGTTTTGAGCACAGGTTACTCGTCATATTTCAAGAGTTTTAATTTACAGAGTATGAATATATGATCACCTTGTTAACACAACTAGTTGTAACTTTGTTACAATACTAATGTATAGTGACTAACGTGTTACTAAACATAAGGATAGGTTGAAGTCTGTGGGATCGATATAACTAATATTTCACTGTAACAATTTGACGGGAGATATTGTATACATAATACTTACATATATACATACAGCGAGCCATTTATAACTACATCGTAACCTAGTTGTAGAAGTAATCTTATTGTTTTCTTAGTCTGTGTAAAACTTGTCAGATTATTCAAAAGAAAAACTTATTAATTACGTTATTTAATTCTCTAGAAGAAAACACATCTACTAGGATTAGTTTTAACATTCATCACTACCCTTAATTTCATCCTCTCAGAAATAACGAATGTTTCCCTATGTTCATATCATTCCTATCAAGGATAGTTCATGTCACGTGTTTTATCATCGACAGATATATTGTCATAATGTTCTCACAAACAACATTTTCTGGACATTGTTCCATGCCTGACAGATAACATGTGTCATAAAAGACGAACAACGCCAAACAACTGATAACCACTGTATACACATATCTGATAACCACTTTATACAAACATCTGATAACCACTTTAAACAAACATCTGATAACCACTTTATACAAACAAACGATAACCACTTTATACAAACATCTGATAACCACTTTATACACATATCTGATAACCACTTTATACAAACATCTGATAACCACTTTATACAAACAACTGATAACCACTTTATACAAACATCTAATAACCACTTTATACAAACATCTGATAACCACTCTATACAAACATCTGATAACCACTTTATACAAACATCTGATAACCACTTTATACAAACATCTGATAACCACTCTAAACAAACATCTGATAACCACTTTATAAAAAAATCTGATAACCACTTTATACAAACATCTGATACCAACTTTATACAAACGTCTGATAACCACTTTATACAAACATGTGATAACCACTTTATACAAACATCTGATAACCACTTTATACAAACATCTGATAACCACTCTATACAAACAAACGATAACCGCCCTATTCAAACATATGATAACCACTTTATACAAACATCTTATAACTACTTTATACAAACATGTAATAACCCCTTTATACAAATATCTGATAATCACTTTATACAAACATCCGGTAACCTGTTCATACAAACATATGATAACCACTTTATACAAATATATGATAACCACTTTATACAAACATCTGATAACCTATTCCTACAAACATATGATAACCTCTTCATACAAACATATGATAACCACTTCATACAAACATCTGATAACCACTCTACTCAAACATTTTATAACCACTTCATACAAACATAATTTATGATAACCACTTCATACAAACATATGATAACCACACCACTTCATGCAAACATCTGATAACCACTTCATACAAACATCTGATATCCAATTTATACAAACATCTGATAACCACTTTATACAAACATAATTATGATAACCACTCTATACAAACAACTGATAACCACTTTATACAAACATATGATAACCACTTCATACAAACATATGATAACCACTTTATACAAACATATGATAACCACACCATACAAACATATGATAACCACTATATAAAACACTCGTGAGAGAACCACAAACGTTTTATACATGCACTGATAAAATGCAATTTATCTCCAGACAGCTGAAGTCTTCTAGCAGTTCATATGTTACAGTAATTAATTTAAGACATGCCAGAATAGTCTATATACCCTGTATGTAAATTTAGCAACGACCTCAAATGCCACATGAACGTCTAACCAAAAAAATCAGAAATGCTGTTCAAGTTTGAGATTCGAAACAATAATGTTGAAATTCTTATAATTCGTGATTTGTATTTTTAAGGAACTTTTAAACCATCCAGTATATTCTGTACTGTTCATTTGTTGTATTTGTTATTTACCTTTCTATCATTGTGAATCTCTCATAGATGATTTAGATTTATGTAAGGAGAAGATTTTTTGGCATAATAATCAGAAAAACTAATCAGGCATCACGATAATTATTTCATTACATGTTTCAACGGCTAGTTTTTATATTTTATATTCATATAAGCCAGCCACTCGTTAGCTTTCCAATCAACCGATACAAAATGCTCAATCCTCGCGATAAAATCATCAAGATGTATTCAAACATTTATCACCTCAAGTGTTAAAGATAAAAGATAACCTTTACTTTAAAAAAATATGTTGAAATGCTGAAGATGGTTTTACGATAATGTTATGTCAGTTCTACGTTTACATTGATCTGACACGGCCTCTTAATCAGAGTTATGATAATATTTTGATAGAAATTTAATATTTTAATCTAAAAAATGTTCAGTGAATGTCTCTCTAACCTTACAAACCTTTGTGGAAATAAATAAACAACAGATAACCGAAAAATGTGGTAAATTCTACACCCGAACTGGGACGTTAATCTCTTTCTAACAATTCAGGGAAATGTGAAAGCATATAGCCCGGATGTTAGAATTGAAATAGCCACAAGACACATATCCTTCAAACAAAGGAACTAAATTAAAACAAAACATGGAACGAATTGAAATTACAGTTTCTTTAAAGCGGAAATTGAAATATACAAAACCGAGTCAATTAAGGAAATTACAAGGAAACATTATTAATGAGAATATTTGGATTGTAGACAAAAATTTGTTTAAAATGTAAGTCAATTTTGCTTTTCACAGTTCGAAATATAATCCTGGCGAGTAACATGTGTTAAGCAATCAGTCGGAATAAAACTATGATTAATGTTTAATTATACAAAATGTACAAGTTGTCGTCTTTGGGATTTTACGTTTCAGCAATATTTTCATACAAACAGTTAATCTTACAGTCTGCCTAGATACCGCTTTAGTTCTTATAACGTGTTCCTCGTAACCTTGTTCCCCACATAAATATCAACAGTTGGACTGACGACCATGAACAATCATACCACAGAACATAATGTCAAACACATGGTTCAAACTCACAGACCTGACAATATTTAGCTATATGGCCGGGACGGGCAGATATAATAAGAGTGAAACAAATTTTGAAGAAGGCTTAAGTTATACTAACTGGGTCCCGGGTAGAGTTCATTAGAAAGCATTATCATAATTATATACGAAGTTTAAAAAATTGTCATATATCGTAATTAATTAACCGTTTTCTTCCAGCAAAGTTTGTAATACGTACATGTAGTTTGATAATAATCAATATATAAAAAAACGTTTTTTTCTTCGATAGAACAGAGGTTAACGACATAAGATTAGTAAGATTTTTTCCCATCAGATTAAAGTTTACTCTTCTATGTTCTAACTTGTTTAAATGTATACTAGTATACGTCAATTCTGGGCGTGTCTATAATTAAGATTAAGATTATAATAAAGATACGAAGTTTATAGAAACGTCTCCAGCTAATCTATATAGAAGTAATTCCAAGGATAAACTTGTTTAAACACATTAAGTTCCAGTGTCGTTACAATTTCAGCTTAACCTTACGTGGAACAAAAAAGCTTCTATTTGACGGTTTAATGTTACTGAAAACTATCCCATGCATGTGTTACTGTCTTAATGTTTTCTATACTGCATTATCTTTATCAAAATTAGAATTATCAACAGAAAAAATGTTTAATGATTTTTTTTAATCTTAAAAGAAAATTTCCCCTTAAATGTTTTGTAATACCGATAAGTGTTCGTGTCATATATAAAATTGTTAACGATACCACCAACATCATTTAAATTTGTGTATACGGACAATATCTAGATAAAATGATATTACTTTATAGGAGACAAATGTTATTTCAATTCAGGCACGCTCTTCTTGTTGCTGTTTTGTTTCCACAATAAGCTTATATTAGGCCACATTTTCACGAGCCAGAATAATTAGGTAATATTATGACATGATGATTTAGAGGATGGGGTGTGGTCACGCAGTGATGATTTAGAGGATGGGGTGTGGTCACGCAGTGATGATTTAGAGGATGGGGTGTGGTCACGCAGTGATGATTTAGAGGATGGGGTGTGGTCACGCAGTGATGATTTAGAGGATTGGGTGTGGTCACGCAGTGATGATTTAGAGGATTGGGTGTGGTCACGCAGTGATGATTTAGAGGATTGGGTGTGGTCACGCAGTGATGATTTAGAGGATGGGTGTGGTCACGCAGTGATGATTTAGAGGATGGGGTGTTGTGTGGGACCTAACCCTAACCCCATAACGACACCTGGGTGCGTACGGTGGGACCGACTAACCGACCGACCGCGTGCAAAGCAATATCATCAAAAGGTGGCTTAATTAAGAACGTAATAGGGATATTTATACACATCCTGCACTTTTCTCCGGTTTCCACAAGTTTCCAACGTAACACTCGGTCGTGAAAATGGTGAATTTAAGAAACTTTTCACTGCTTATTTATTCATCAAGACTATATAAGCATTATTCCATTGAAATGCTCGGTGAACTTGGCGGAGTAATTTCCCTATGGACTTTTATACGCGGTATAGTCAACGAATGCGGAAATATTTCTTACAAAAATATTGTGACATCTTCCTAAACGTAATTTATACAATTTGTATTCAAAGCTTTCAGCTATATTATTGTCGAAGAGAACATACGTGACTTAAATCAATCGTCCATGTATGCATAATACAACTTTTTTTTCAAACAAATGGTTATATAGTATATAATTATGTACTATAGTAATCAAATGTATGTATCGTATATGTTTGATAATTATTATTTCAGTAAAGTCATTAAGTCATGCATCCCATAAGAATATGTACATTTATGAACAGAACAAAATGCAAATGTTCAATGTACATGCACAAGCACGTATATAAATGGTTGATTTTGTTCAATATATAGGACTTTACAGCCCATGAGTACATGGTACATACTGGGTAAATTTACATCACATTTAAACATATAAATCAATGACAATGGTTATATTGATATACATTTTAAAAGTTTTTGCAAATACACAAAATGTGCAATGATAATAAACATACGCTCAATGATAACAGCAATACTGAATAAATAGTACATGCCGAAAATACTTCCATAAATAGTACATGCCGAAAATACTTCCATAAATAGTACATGCCGAAAATACTTCCATAAATAGTACATGCCGAAAATACTTCCATAAATAGTACATGCCGAAAATACTTCCATAAATAGTACATGCCGAAAATACTTCCATAAATAGTACATGCCGAAAATACTTCCATAAATAGAACATGCCGAAAATACTTCCATAAATAGTACATGCCGAAAATACTTCCATAAATAGTACATGCCGAAAATACTTCCATAAATAGTACATGCCGAAAATACTTCCATAAATAGTACATGCCGAAAATACTTCCATAAATAGTACATGCCGAAAATACTTCCATAAATAGTACATGCCGAAAATACTTCCATAAATAGTACATGCCGAAAATACTTCCATAAATAGTACATGCCGAAAATACTTCCATAAATAGTACATGCCGAAAATACTTCCATAAATAGTACATGCCGAAAATACTTCCATAAATAGTACATGCCGAAAATACTTCCAAAATTAAGATATGTATAATCCAGTAACTTTACATTAAATTATCAAATATAAAATTTATAAGAGATCAGTGAGTATAGACTACTTGTAATATTATAATTTCACATAAAACGTTGAGTAGAAATTGCATACGAATGTTTTAATTTACATGATATAGAATTTTAAAATATATGTCTTTGCAGCGAGGAAAGCACTAATTGCTCACATCATTAATACATATGTAAACAAATGTATAATATATTGTACGAGTATAATATGCAGGAGATTTGTGATGTTGTTTCAAGTTGCCATTGTTTTATTTACGTGGCATGTATGCAAATAGTTTTAAAGTTGACACTTCAGTTTCAAAATTAGTTATAGTTTATTAAACTGTTTAGATGACATTCATTTTAAATAACCGACTACTGAAAGTTAATGAAGGTTCGCGTGCCTAGATGCGTTTTCATTACATGCAGTGTGATCACATCAATATGACGTCAGCTGTTAGTTACTGAAATAAATTATTGGACACCACAGCTGTCTTATGTCAGAACATTTCATCAACATGTATGTCGTTTTTATATTTGTATTGACACGTACACCAGACTTAATATGAATTACATACCGTAGACTTGATTTCAGACTTGATCATACATGTAATACGCAGTATATCAGTAAACGTACATATATGTTGTAAGAAGTAAAGATCACATTAATTTCATAAGCTTGTAGTATTTTCTTAGGAGTGTTTTAACAATTCTACAATTTATCAAAATAAAGTGTTCCAGAACATTTTATATTCCACTGTTTAACAATTCGAGTAGCGTTTGCTGAATTCAAATATGTCCCGTTGGTTTCCACCATTGTATTCTATCGTGAAAAAAACTCATGCCTGTTTAAAGGGGCATGCCCTGGAACTGAAGCGTCTCAAATAGCAATCAAATTGGTATCATTTTAATGCCTAAATCAATTAATGAAAGCCCTGTAAAATATTTACAAAACAATCCGCTAGTTTACTCAAAATACACATTTCAAGATTTACCAAAACTGCCGATTTCGGCCTCAGAAATTATTCGTCATTTTCACAACTCGACCCTTTCGGCATGTGTCAAAACCGAAAATATCGCGGAAAAAATGTCAACAAACTGAAATGGTAAGTATTTCTCATGTTATGTTCACTTGAAAGGCAGCGCACATGTTCAGTTAAACTCTCAGACGTATCGGAAATATCGTTGTCGTCGATAAAAGGCTGTAAGCCTTTTATACAAACCGACATACAAATACAGACGCGCGCGTTATAGGGTCATTTTTGAGCGGACATTCTTCTTTGACTTTTATTTACACACCTACTTCTTTGTTTGTGATAGGTCCATATCCTTTAGAAAGACCTGTTTTATCAAAAGAATTTCGTGAGCGGGTCTGTTTTCTGCACGTGACCAGGTCTATATTCGAAAGATGCTAAACCTGCCCACGTGCACAATCATTTACATAAGCGCTTTAAGAATTTGTTGTTTGTATAAACAATGTGTATGCTCTATAATTATATAAACATGAGCAATCACAAATTGGCCAGTCGAGTATACTTGAACTAATGATGGACAAAATACCTTGCAATGACACATACAAGGCTGACGAAAGCGCAATACATTTCCTTCTTGGTTAGATTTGACGATATGGGTGTCGGTTTTATCAAAAAAAATGTTTGAGTACACGTGAAACTTCCGATCATAGTTGAAACAATAGCAATATCAGGCTAGAAATGTGACCAGATGACACGAATACCTCCACTAAGCGCTAAGTCAAAGGGGCCATAACTCCTGTGAAATGTTTGGTTTTTAACGGAAATCGAAGTTGACATGTATTTTGTCTCACACACTTTCATGTAGAAAATGAAACCATTCTTATTTATCTAGTTATTTCGTCGGATTTAACGCTATTTTCAACATAATATCAGTTATTCAGGGTTCGACCTCACAACTTCTTGAACAGGAGACCAACGCTCTAACCACTGTGATAACCGGGCGGGCTTATATGAAATAACTCCATGAATTATGTCTTGAGATCAAAATTTGAACGGACGGAAGGACGGACAGGGATGTCACTTTATGTCCTACCGCCGCATCGAATGGCGGGGCATAAAAAGAACTCATGGCAACATATTATTCTTTGCCAATAAGATACTAGAAAATCGACGTTTTACGTATATTATGTAAAAACATATTTGTGTCTGAAAACTTGTTTTCCTTTTCTTTCAAACCGACAGTAACGTTGCAACAAGAATAAATAAGCAACCTCTCGACTAACATTCAATGACCTCATCGTCATAGGCTGGTGTAATTGGTAGCCAAATCTACATTTCTAAATAAGACGAGAAGGATAATATAACAGTCAAATTTAGATTATTTATAAATCGTTATAGTATATACTCAGTACCTGTTCATCGTTTCGGGTGTTGCCATGTCAATGTCGCTGCATATGACCAGAGCCAGAGAAAACATATCGTCTGTATTGCTATCGGACATGTAGGTAAATGTAAAGCCATCTCGCAACTGTCGAACGTTGTGTAAGTCAGATACCAACCTCGTACATCGCCCTATCTGTGTAGAAAAGATCTGATCACGGGATTCTCGAAACACCTCGAGCGCTACGCGCTCTCGGTGTTCACGTGAATCCCGTGACCAGGTCTTTCCTACGCAGATAGACCTCGTACTCGATCGATATCCTATACGTAATAATTGGTTTAACAAGTGACAAATGCATTTTTGGTGTAAAAGACACAGCAGTTCCTGGGCATGCCCCTTTAAACTTGAACATGTTTGATTTTGTTTATTTTAATTTCCGAGTTATCTCCCTTTCATTTTCATTTGTTGTAGCTTTTCAAGCTTCCAAAATTCATTTCTAGGGTATGATTGTTATCACATACAAACACTTATTATGAAAATAATAGGACTGTCGGATATAGCTTGAAATACATATTAAGTGCGGATTATCGGCGCACACGGGATAGTTGTAGTAAAAATAACTTATAAAGCAGTAATTAACAAAGGTAATACAGTTCACGCATAAAACGCTGAGAATGGTTTGTGTGACCTGAGTAATACAGGCAGACTATAAGCAGATCTGAAGTTTCAGTTTTTTCTTGATTGAAGATCTAGTCAACATTAATTAGTGAACTTGAAGCATTGATATCACGCTGCAAGCTCTATCTATTTCTCGACAAACTATGTAATTGATCTATAGATAGAACACCCAAGTTTGCGTACTGACATTCATCGTCTAACTCTGACTTGCTGGTGATAGTGTATACTGGTTATCAGACGATTCAACCTGATCAGTTTTCTTCATAGAATAACAGACTACAGATCACAATTAGCCATATGTGTTGGACTACCAGTATTCGACGATTTTTTTTTTGCTCTTTCATCATTTATCAGAATTTCTATTCAAGTGTTTATTTCTTAAGCACCTTTATCTCGTATGTGGGTAAGCCATTGTAAGAAGCGTTCTGTCTTTATATGGGCTTTGAATCCAATAACTGTCAATAATTTGTATTGTCATTTATTTTTACATAGGATGTGAGGGTCCAAGCCCAATCCTTTATTCGATTGGCATTTGGACCTAACGTAGGGCTACGGGCAACCAGCACTAGCAGAGGCGACACTTGTTTCAAGTATTGAGTACAACATTCTTATTTTGTTCAAACACATGTTTAACATTTGATATCCATAAATAAATAACATATAATTATGGTGGCTGATTTCTGCCATTTCATGTCTTCGTGTCTTCGGTCCCAAAAGCAAACAAAAATGTCAGCGGGTATGAAATCAAAAGTCGAAGGCGAAGGCACAATTATTAAGTGAGTAGTTTATCGTGTCTTCGACTTTTTGGGGACATGAAATGGCAGAAATCAGCCACCATACATAATTTACTCAGTCAGACAATCGCAAGTTAATAAGATGCTAGAATTGTATTTAGTGTGTTAGTCATTTCTAAGAAACACTTTAAGACACTTTACGTTGGTACTTACTTCGTCTTCAACATCTGATGTGACAATAAATGTTGTTTTATTTGAGGAGTGTAAAAATGAGATAATTTACGGGGAGTGTTTATTACCAGCAGCAACCAATTGTATAAACATCGGTTTAATTCAATCATTGGGTTAAATATGAGGTTTATTTACAAAAATAACTAAAAGTTTATCAGAGGTAAGATGGCTGCTATTGTTGTGCCAAACGTTAGATGTCCTTAGTACATTCAGACAAGTAAATGACAAATTGAGGACACTTTGCTCAAATATAGCAAAAAAATACAATCTGGTCCAACTTAACCAAAGTTTTATACAGTCGCTTTACCAAACTTTAACTCAAATTTAACCCAGCCTCAAATTTAAGTCAGTGGTTGAAATTAACCTTCTTGTACTCCGGATATATCAGATACTGTCTAAATTAACAATTGTGACATTTCCCCCCTGAGGTTTAAAGGCCCATTAGCTTTTTTAATTTAATTAGTAGTACTGAACAATAGGTAAAATGATAGTAAAATTTAAGACATGTATATTATATTTGCTGTACAACAATATTTACATATTTAGCCATATCTCTTTAAAATGTTTTCTTATTATTTGCAATATCATTGAAACTAATACTGTGCTATATTTCTATTATGTACTTAATATTAACATCCAAAAAGCTAATGGGGCTATATATAACATTGAGGCAACAGCTGAGAGCATTTGGTGACTTCCAGCTTTAACGATCGAGGAAGATACAGGACGTATTCCTTGTTAGAACCACCCGGCGACCAGCACGTAAAGTAGTAGCACGACAGCTACTTCACAATGTTTACCTGGCCAGGTCCAAGATGAGTTCGAACTAACAGCGGTGAGGAACTGGTGATAACTAGTCAGAGACTATCATCACATGACCAAGGAAGTCCCTGGTTGTAACATAAATGTAAATAATGTCGACTTGGATTGTTGAAAATAGATTATATAACTTCCAGACTCTTTCCTCCATAAGTACGTCTTATAAAATCAGACATTTAACCCGGGATATGAGACATCACTTTGAGATGCTAGATAATCCTCCATTTACAATCTTTTCATAACAACACAATATTTCTACAAAATAACATCTATAATAAATGTACGGTTTATATTATATTCGCTGTAAGTAAAGTATGAGAATATTTAATAAACAAACGTAAAATGTTTCAGTTAAATTAGATAAATCTTTACTCAGGCATATTGGGATAGCCTGTCTAAATAGCAGTTTACTCAGAAACCACACACAATCTGCACTCTGTGACATTTTGTAAATATAAACAATATTTTAAGCTATGGCTAGGCTAATAAATAAATTACGTATATGCCTCATTAATAGTCTAAAACATAAATGTATATGAGAACAGAACAGAATCAGATATATCAATGTATTTGATATTGTAAAATAAACTTAATTGTTGCTGTTGTTGTTTTTCAGATAAATAATTCCTAAATACTCTCAAGACAAAGATATAGAACGAGCGATGTAAGAATAGAAACATTAGATGGCGCAGATCTTACGATAAAAACTGAAAACTATACAAATGCGATGCGAAACATTCGATATTCGTAAACACAATCTATCACCTTACGTCAGTAAACATACTTGTAATGTATTTTAACATGTTCTCTCACGACTAATGATTGTACCAAAATCAAGTTAAGTCTCTGTCAATACAGAACTGTCAAAATCACCGACGTACATTTAACTAAGTAATTCACTTTTATCTTAATGTTAAGTCGGTACAAATATAATACAAGTTTCATATAACTACATGTATGTACAGTTTAACCTGTGAACATATGTCATCGATAGAATAGACATAATATGGCCTTAATTGGCAGGTGGTCTTTATCCGGATATAATGATAACACTAATAATCTCTTTATTTTCAGAAAGTAATTCATTAAGATGATACATCAATATACATGAAAATACAAACAAATATAACAATGAACATTCTATTTGCAACAAGGCCTTCTTTAACAAGTTAAATATAATATCATTATGTCCTAAATAATCAATGAAGGTTTTTACAAGAATGACTTTATTCAGACGGTGGCTTTTATCCGGAGGTGATCACTAACACAGATTTGACTGTACTGATGTATTTATGTCAGTATACATGTATATGCATGTGTTAACAGCGGTGCACTGACGTCTTTTCTAATACGTAGCTAGGTCTATTTTAGAACCACATACATGGACACTAATGTAAGTCCTTGTCATCATGTCAAGTATTACGTATCGTGACACGGATAATGTGACACGGATAATGTGACACGGATAATGTGACAATTTAGAACTTCCATGGTTAGGAGTGGATGGGTTTATATAATCATATAAAGATGAACCTTCGATTATTGAGTAGAATTTAAGTAAAGCCTCTATTATATCTGTTAATGATGCATGTGTAAGTTAACAAGCCTAAGCTTGACTACTAATTACATCAGCATGAATAATTAAAACTAAGAATATGAGACAATACGTGGTTCATCCTTGTACAAGACATACGGGACAGATCGTTTATCTATACCACAGGAGGGAGTGAGAATGTTCCTATTAGAATTCATGACCGCGGGATCCGTTGCCAAGAGCCTGTTTAAATTCCAGTTACAGAAAATAATTTAACAGTCAATTTTAAGTTGATTTTAGAAATACTTCTAGTATGTGATTATATGTTGCATGCCTGACTGTGTTACTTTATGGCTGGAGCTAACAATATTGATCTTGTTATTTATTATGCAGGAAAATATACCAAGATGTGAAGGCAACATGCAGAACCATTTTTACATGTCAGGAACAATATCTCAGTGAAGAGTGCAATTAATATTTCTGTAAACTGCATTGTCGATATAGTATAAATATTGTCACCCCCCCCCCCCCCCCAAAGGTACCTGTCAATTGCTAGTCCCTTCGCTAGACCGACTACGAAATGTGCCCTTCCTGATTCGTGCATCAGACTGGAAGGCGAGCATACATGCATGATGCCGGTAGAATGAGGGTCAAATTTACTGAGTCACGTGGCTCAGAATGATAAGTAAAACATACATCGCAGACTTTAACTAATTAATATACTGGTGAATTACAAAATATATAAATCACATATCAGGTGATTTTACCAGGCGTAACCGGCCAGAAATTTAAAGCATATATGAAATCAATATAGGCTAGGTGATCATTCTTTTCAGTTTCCGATATTTCACCGTCATTAGCATAATTTAGACCTACCATTAAGCGAAGTGTTAAATTTTGATACTTAATACTATCAGGTACTATATATTAATACTGTAGTATGGAGTCCCTGATAGTGTCAGCAGTATTCTATATAATTATTTAATAAAATTAATGTTGGCTAGGTATCTCAATTTTTAAAACCATCTGAACGAAGCACATTTATAAACATGTATATATCCCTAAAAAGAACAAAGTTTTGTGAATAATAAACATATAGATCTAGATCTAGAAAGGCAGTATTCGTATAAGTTATTTCATGTGTGTACTGACAGCGTCAGTTATTTGTAGACTGAGCTTGATTAATTAACGTGACGTACTCATTTCAAAATGTATAAGGGAGACAACCACTCCGCACTCATTGGATATTGTAATTTGGATTACTTCCCTTGAAACGGATTTTACTGTTACAGTATGGTATAGGTTTTTAAGAAACTCAAAAACACAACAATCTATATTCAAAGTGAAAGTAAACTTGTCTTGGTAAAGTTTATTAGCATGCCTTTTCATTTACGAGAATTGCATTTTTAATCCTTTCTTTTTCTATCTTACTTCTGATTCTCTTATTCTGCGTTAGTTAATGATATCGAAGTTTACGTATAGTACATGTATATTCGGACAGTAAATTCCGGATAGAAATATAAAGAAAATTTGCTCAGACAGTCCAGGGATGCTATATTACATGTAATAGTCAGAGACAATTTAAGAAAATTAACTTATTTCTTTATTATGTTTATGTCTATTATTTCTACTCGATGTAGTGAATTTATAACTGTGACAACGAATTATATCTACATGGCAGGCTGGATACATGTTTCAATAAAGTGTGTAAAATTTATAAAAAACAATCTTTTTTATGTTTTCATGTAGATGATGTCTTATAAATGTGAATTGTACACCAAGTTTGATGCAAGTAATGACATTTTATGTACACAAATGAAACATTACCATTAGCTAGGACTGTATCAATATGTATACAGTATCAATGTTTTGGTGCCAAGTACTGATATGATTTTTCATAAAAATATTTTCAGTCAGACATAAATGCTGAAATGTCTGTGAACTATGCAGAAGGGTTGTCTCCATATGAACACAAAGGTAGATGTGGATTACCAGAAAAGTTTGATTCAGATGATGAGGTTAAGTCAAAAGTTGACCAGCTGGCTGAGTGGATTAAGGAAAGTAAACATGTTGTTTTACATACTGGTGCTGGCATTAGTACATCTGCTGGAATACCTGACTTCAGAGGACCAAATGGTGGGTGATTTATCAAACTTTTAAAGCTGAATACTTACATGGTTGCTGACGGTGCTCATTTTTAGCTTCACCAAAGTCCATCTATATAGGTTCCATTTATTTTATGGCAAGGCAATCTTCTGTTATGAAAGTTAACCAGTCACACTGAAGCTAAAATAAATTGCATGCATTAGCCGTGAAAATATCCAGTTTTGACAGTTTACTAAAATTGCACTATAATCTAAAATTAGATGCATTCTTTGTTACAATGAAATCTAGTTCTGGACTCCATAACTTAATTACTTATAAATAAGTTAGCTTATTACAAAAGTCATATTAATTGACAAAGTCATACAAAAATTTTCAAGAACCACATTGCAGCAATCAATATATAAGGCTGTATTATATTTATACTGTTCATATCGTCTTGGTTTGTTTAAGTTTTTAGCAAACATTTGTTGATTATATGTGGTGGTTATCATAACAGGTGTGTGGACACTAGAACAGAGAGGAGAGAAACCATCGTTCAATGTGACATTTGAAGGAGCAATTCCTACTCTCACACATAGAGCTATTGTTGCATTAGAAGCTGCAGGTATTTATTTAGTCCAAGTAAAAATGTATCTGTTATGATGAGCATGGTTTAACTTTATTGAAGTGTCTACAATAAGTTGACAGCATCCTTTCTAAACATTCTATATTATATTTGATGGAAGTATAACATGCTGGTGAAGATTTTTGTCAATATTAATTACAATACACTCTTAAGTCCATTTACATTATAGGGGAAGTAATGTTATATTAGGGGAACTATAAGGTACCATTTCTATACTCCTTGTTCTTTTTAGCTCAGTGTCATGAGTCATTACTAGATTTGGTACACTGCCAAATGATATTTGATTAAATTATTTATGACAAGTTAACATACTAACTCTGAGTAACTCATCTATGTTTGTATTAATACGCCCATATTGACAATCCATATTATTTGAGCAGGCAGCATCCACAACAGTTCCTTTATAATCTTCAAAATACTTACGGGTATAGTGTCTCAGCCGAGTTAGATCAATAGCAAAATTGACACTGGCACATGGCGCCTGGTCCAGCAAAAGTATGTATCGACATCGTCTGCTCTCTTTGTTCCCATATGATCCTGATCAGATAACAATTTGTGACAGTTTGGAATTCTTTTATCTACATTTTGTACTTGAAATATAAGAATGTGTGATGTTTTATCTACACACACTTTATTTCAGGTATAATCAAGTATGTGATAAGTCAGAATGTAGATGGTCTTCATTTAAGATCTGGTTTCCCTAGAAACAGACTCTCAGAACTCCATGGTAACATGTTTGTGGAAGAATGTGATAAATGCTGTATGCAGGTAACCATTGATTCTTATAACAAGCCCTCATGAATTACACTTGGATCAAAGGTTATGTGAAATATAAAATTGTTGGTAACAGGCATAACTAAATGATAAATGACATATTTATGGGAAAGCTACATTTGACTTGTTACGGAATTTTGAAACTATATATAGCATTCTGAACTATGGCAAAATGACTGCCACACATACATTTCTAGTTGTAATATTGTAGTTTACTTTTGGCATAAAAAGGGATGACCAGGAATTAGAGTATTAGTAAATTTATAGTTTTTCAAGTTCAGTTGTTTCATATTGTAGTATATAAACAGAGAAGTTGTACCAACTATGGGAATGAAACACACTGGAAATAATTGTTCCCAATCAAAGAAAAGAGGAACCTGCAGGTAGAAACACATCAGTTTTGTATGTAATGAGTTTAAACTTTTAGTACAGCCCTTGTTTTCTGTAATGCTTTGGATAAAACACATCTCTATAGCTATTCTTCTTCTAGTTCTTAATTGGAGTGATTCATGTTGAGGATAGCAGTTACTCTGAGGCAAGTTGAGCTCTGGTACAGAATCCAGGATCATTGTTGCTGTCTTTAAGCATGAACTGAACATTTTTTGCATAAAATCAATCCAATTATTTTTAATCTACTCCGTAGCTCACTCACCTTTAATTATTTAACCTTGTTGCTATACTTTGTTCATAGACAAAGCTATGACTATACATGTAATTACAATCACCTTTGTATACATGTACAGGGGAAAGCTAACTGATACAATACTGGACTGGGAACATGCTTTACCTGATAAAGATTTAGAACTTGCTGATCATCATTCAAAGTAAGTTTTGGGACATTATGTCTCCTTTAGAAGTCTTATTTAAGGCCAATAGTTGGTAAACTTTCTCATTTGGATTGATATGTTAGATTTTTGTCGAGCCCGCCTGCGGTGAGCTCGACATAGTCGCCACAATGGCGGTTGCATGTCTGTACGTTAGTTAGTTAGTTAGTGAGTGAGTGAGTGAGTGAGTGAGTGAGTGAGTGAGTAAGTGTGTCCGTCCGGATCCTTGTCCGGGCTGTATCTCCGTTATGCATCGACACTTTTTAAAATAACTTGGCATAATTGTTAATCACTATGAGACAGTGTGCAGTGCGCAAAATCCAGGTCTCTAGCTCAAAGGTCAAGGTCACAGTTAGAGGTCAAACGTCAAAAATGAGCATTATAGACCTTGTCCGGGCTGTATCTCCCTTATTCATAGAAACTTTTTAAGATAACTTGGCGATATTGTTAAACACCATGAGACGGTGTGCAGTGTGCAAGATCCAGGTCTCTAGCTCAAAGGTCAAGGTCACACTTAGAGGTCAAACGTCAAAAATGAGCATTATAGACCTTGTCCGGGCTGTACCTCCCTTATGCATAGAAACTTTTTAAGATAACTTGGCATAATTGTTAAACACCATGAGGCTGTGTGCAGTGCGTAAAATCCAGGTCTCTAGCTCAAAGGTCAAGGTCACACTTAGAGGTCAAACATAAAAAATAATCATTATACACCTTGTCCGGGCTGTGTCTCCCTTATGCATTGAATTATTTGAAAATGACTTGCCATAATACAATGAGACCATGTGTCTTGGGCAACACCCAGATTTTCATAGGTCAAAGGTCAAAATTACACATTCGGTCAAATATTTTCCTTGTCTGGGCTGTAACTTCTGTTTGTATTCAAGGATTTTTAAATAAATTGGTATAAAAGTTTACTTCAATGAAATGATGTGTCATGAAATATCACCCATACTTGTAGTTCAAAGGTCAAGATCACAAGCTGGCTAAACAGGGGCTCGACATGTTGCCCTTGCCTTGGGCTTCTAGTTTATTAAACTCACCAACATTCTGTCTTTACTGAAACATCTGTAAATGAACAAAGAATGATAATCTATATCTGCTCTAAACGACAGACATTGACAGAGGTTTGAATAAGATCGGCTGCATTGTTTACAATCCATATTACTTTATCACTCTTTTATGTGCAAGTCAAACATACTATTATAGTTTTATTTTATTGCGACCAACTGATTTAAAAAATGTTGATATTCTGAGACTTTTAGTTTTACATTTAGAACATGCATGTAATTGTTTTTACATATCGTGATATAATGAACCTCTGTACTACTGATTTATTTGGTAGTAGAAAGTTTCGTGAAGAAGAATAGGTTAATCCAGCCTACATGGTGTGATACTTCGTTTCTTTACTGTCTGTTTATAACTGAAATGCTGATGGAGTATACAGAGCTCTCTGTCACTCTCAAATAATCTAATCCATTCAATACTTAAAATATTAAAGATTATTAACTAAAATTTCAGGTTGGCTGATTTAAGTTTGTGTTTAGGGACCTCTCTGCAGATAGTTCCAAGTGGTAATCTGCCCCTGGCTACCAAGCGGAATGGAGGACGTTTAGTAATTGTGAATCTTCAGCCTACCAAGCATGACAAAAAGGCTAACCTCAAAATTAATACTTATGTTGATTTTGTTATGAAGTTACTCTGTGAATCTTTGAACATAAAAATTCTTGATTTTACTGAACCATTGGTTTTATTGAAGTCTGTTTATACCAGATCTGATGAAGCAGAGTTATGTGTTGTTATAAAGGATAATACACTTATCTGTACTAATCCTCTAGTAGAAAAAGATGTAAGAATTGTCACAGATTGTGATTTAGATCACGAAAATTTAGGAAAGCCAGAGAACCATTCTATTGCACTAAAAATAGAGGACCAGTCCATGTTGTCTTCTTCTGGTGACCATTGGATGAAGAACCAGTCAATCAAATTAGAAGAAGTAAAAAGTGAAAACCAGTCTGATATTATGGTCATTAAGACAGAAGAAGAGAGTCACTCTCAGACATTGAATGAACATTTCGTTGTTAAATCTGAAACAGTTAATTCTGAATTTGGGGAAAATGATACAAAAGACATAACGATAAGTGGCTCATCATATAATGTGAATGCCAGCATTGAGTTTTCAGAACAAAAGACTTCAACAGGATCAATAAAACAGAATTTCTCAGGTTCTGACAGTGTGAAGAGAAAACTGGACATAAATACGTGTGATGTTGAGTCAACAGATACCAGCTTAGTGAAGAAACCAAACCAAACTTTAATTTTATCTTCTACCTGATTGATACTCAGAATAATTCATGTTTGTCATCAAACTGTTGAAGATTTTACCTTTATAGTGTCATGTAAAAGAAGTGTTTGCTAAGATTTTCATAAGCTTAATAAATATACCGGTAGTTAACCAACTGATGTCAAGTACATGTACTAATTAATCCCTTAAAGATTCAATAAATTGATTATTTTATGTATCAGTCAGTCTCTACAACAGAAGCTTATAACTCGTTTTTTCATGTGTTGTCTGTTCAATGATGTAATAAACTTTATACTAATTATTTAGTACCTAAAAAAAGATTATATTTCTTTCAAAGGAAAAATATTTTTCTATGAAAAAGAGCCAGTAAATGAATGTGTTTCTAGAATCTATGACCTCTTTACTGTGTTTGTCATCAGTATCAGGTAATAAAAAAACACCTCAAATGTACAGTGTGTTGGTCATTCCTTTTTAGTCCCCAGCAGTACCGGAGGGGACTATAGTGTTTGTGGATGTCTGTCGTCTGTCTGTCCGAAGTGGTTTCAGGATGATAACTTCAGTTAGGGGTGACAAATTTCAATGAAAGTTGGTTTATGGATAGCTTAGGGTATAACCTAGAGTAGGATTGTATTTGGGGTCAATAGGTCAAATATCTAGGCCACTGTTACTAAAAATAGAAATTTGGTTTCCGGATAACTTCAGTTAGGGGTGATGGATTTCAATGAAAATTGGTGTATGGATAGCTTAGGGAAATTTGAAGAAACTGTTCAAGTGTTTATCACTTTGAGACGACGTGCAGAGCATATGTTTTGGAAGGCTCATTTAAAGATCACACTAAAGAGCTAAAACTGTGTGTTAGAATACAAAGATAAAGTAGTTTCAGTGTATGATTAATAAATAACAAGCTTACAGTCAGTATTGCATGCAATACAAGTACCCTGCCAGCACATATCATTGGAATGTTAGCTGATGTTTATACAGCACCATCTGTCTAGATTTTTTAATGATGATAATTTTGTCTAAATGAGGGAGCCAGCTTAAGTTATCACCTGGAAACCAAATTTCAGTGACCTAGATATTTGACCCCAAATGTAATGTCACCTTTAGGGGATAACCTAGAGTGGGATTACATTTGGGGTCAAATATCTAGGTCACTGAAATTTGGTTTCCAGGTGATTCCACGAAATTGCTAACAGACGCAGGCGTACAATAGGTAAATAGATCTTTGCTTAAAATCTTTATGACGAAATGTAGATATCAAATGAAAATTTTACATAAAATTATGTTTAACTCATAGTCAGGCATTGGTCACTTGTGTGTTCCCACAGTTGACTGAGCTGGTATAATTATCTAGCTTATCAATAACATTTAATATATTGAATATAAACATAAGACTTCATTCTAAGAGGTACATATATGACAACCCAAGCTCCCATATGGATCTCAACAAGAAATATAAACAAGAACAATTCAGTCACAACTCTTTATTTAAAAACTTGAACAAAACTCACACTAATTAGCACTATATGTACATGATAAGTTAAGCATTGTGGATAGAACTAAATACAGATTAGAGAAAAAGTGTACATTGCTATATAATCACAAACTTCATACATTAAGTAAAGAAATAAGTATGTCAGAGGGGCAAGCTTGTCATTAACCTGATATTTAATTAAATTAAACTTCCAAGATTGCAAGGCAACATGCCTAATTGGAAATATTAAACCACTTCACCAGTATTTAAGGAAAAACTAGAGTTTCTCATATATATCTTGAGCTACCTCAATATTTCAAAACCACATTCTACAGAAAATTAACCAAGTACATGTAGATGCTTTTTAAGCTATACAGCAGATGTGACAAAAACAGGTTGATCAAACATTAAGAACAACACTTATGGTGTAAAGCTAGAGAAGTGTCAAGAGTTCAGATATAAACACACAAATGATGATAATCAAGATAAGAGATTCAGAAAAGTTAAACATGACACTGAAAACATGACAGAAACTCAATCATTTCTATGAAAGCTATTTTTTGTCTTCCAATACAATATCTTAATGTGTTATACGATAAACAAAGGAAGTCACATATCTTGGTAGGTTAAGTTTACACCTTATACAACGATCAATAAACAAATCAGATAATTCAATGTTGAAGAAAATGTTCAGAAAATAAAAAGTATGACCAACAATAACTTAGTAAGGAAAGTAAAAAAAAGAAGACAAAATAAAGAAACATACACAATAGTTTCTTGTATTGCATTGTATTGTTTGCATACTGTGTCAATCTCAGAAAGATTTAGTGCTCAACATCTATATAATAGGTAAAAATAATAAATAATTATTCCACAAATGAACCTTAGTATCACGAATCAGTCTGTCTGTGAAATTTTCTCTAACTTTTACCCAGCTTTTTTCAATGAAACCTAAAGTTAAGGATATTTTGACTACACAGACCCACTCAGATGGCAACATTAATGTGCTCACAGAGGTGCTTTATGGATCTAATTGCTTGATCAAAAATTCAGAACTATTTATCATAATGTCATCTTTAGTTTCCAACAAAAACAAAAGCTGTATATAACCCTAATAAAATTCATTTATATATTAAGTAAAAATAGAAGCTAATTGTATCAAATTTGAATATTAACTCGAACAACAATTTTAAGATCATGATATATATGTTTGCATTGTATAAAGAACAAATAAAATGAGCACATTTGTACACAAATGAAAAGATGAATCCATCAATCCTAAATAAAATTGTTTTCAAAACATAAACCAAAATACATGTTTTTTGTCATATTTTCTTTTGTCTTAAAGCATTCATTGCTTTCCTTATAAACATCTCTTGAAATTGTTTCATAGCTTAAAGGAATTCAACCAAGACCCCAAAATTTTTATATGCTGCCGTATAAAACAAGTCAAATAAGCAAAGCCTAGAAAAGAATAATGGAAGGATTGCGTTATAATTCCAAAATGAAATGATACAATTCTATGTATGATGCAAACTGAACGGAAAAAATTATAAACAATAACATTACTTCAATGTGTGAATGAACAACAACTTAAACCACATGATATTAGTAACAAGAAAATATTTCAATTGAAGACTAATCAAGCATTACATAAATATCTGCGTCTATAATTATGTGCAATATTATTTGGTCTGAAGTTTCAAAATCACAGGATACTGCAAATGTCTTCATTATAAATGAAATCTGAACAAACTTCCTACATGGCTTTCTGTTTAACTCGCAGTTACTTCTAAAACATTCATGACTTTTATTAAGGAAAAAAAACAATCAAGAATAAGGTATATACAAGTATAGTCTAGTGTCAACTACAGCACTTCACAATATAGTAACATTAATCTCAGAAAAAATATTATGCAAGTTCTTTTTTAAAAATTGTCCAATATATGTAGTTCCTCTTAACAACCATCAAAAACTCATCTTTTGCCAGACAGGATCATTCTTCAACAATCTAAGTACAGATTATTTATAAAATGTTTTTGCAACAACAACATCAATGTAAAGCTAACTTGATATCATTTCAAATAAAACAACACCAATTTTGAAGAAATTACGAATGTTAACTGAGGATAAAGGTACATCTTGTACACGGACAGATACATGTAACCAAGTCAAATAACATCATCTTGGGAGTTTTCGACACTCATTAACACACTTATAAGAAATAATTTGCATGCATGTGCTCTAGATGCTATTAAAAAAGAATATGAAAACACAAATTTTAACTAAGAGCAGAAAACACATTTTGCCATCACTACTAGTAAGGTGTTAGGTCTCTAAGTCAACAACTTGGTAGAAAAAAACCCATTGAAATATACAACAAAAGCATCTAGACATGTATTATAATATTTAAACATACATTTATCACAGATCCTCAATCTCTGGTGATTATATTACTATCAGTATAACATACAATAAAAGTGACCCTAACATAAATCTCTCTCATTTCCTAGTGTATCTGACATATATGACAACATTGAAACAGTTCAAACCTTTATCTTCTACACTAGATTTACACAACCAGTATTACAGCAAGCCATGTTTCCCACTACTTGGTCATTCAGTTGAAAATAACTTAATGCAGAAAATAAACAATCATAGGAATAGAAAACTGACAAAGATCTATTTACATAAAACTTTTCTTCAATCAAGTAAATCTAAACTTTTTCAGTTGAAACTCAGTCTGGATATGATGACAATTTATTCTACAACGAAGTCTAACATCACAATCATGACAATTCACCAGAAAAAATTCCTCATAGAAAAATCTAGATAAATATCCATTCATTTAGTAACTTCACACACAGCAATTGTCAATTCTAGACTCTGAGACCAGAGTTTGGTCCACCAAGTATTTCGTAACGAACTTCCTGTGATCTGCACAATAAGATACAGCTACAGATCATTCCTAGAAGCTGTAATACAAAATAAACTGGTTACGTATCATGAGACATCTAAAATACAGAGCCACATGGTAACAGTCGTACACGTGAATACATAATTAGTTCAGTGTCAACATGGAACGGTATTTTTTTTTGGTAATTCATACAAAGAATTTATGCTTGATGATGTATTATTGTAAATAAAGATAGCATTTCAGCTAAGCAAGGGCTATAACTACAAAAATTTTGCTTTGCATTCAACAGACCACAAACATTTTCCCTAATGGGCAGAAACAAGTTAAATTACATCATTGGCACAAATGAAAGATTTGCATTAAATAAAATATTTCAGTTTTAAGGCAGTTGAATACATGCCAACTTAAAACGTAACAAAAGACAAAATCCTTCATAAATAGGAAGTTTACCTGTATGACAGCAAATGCCACAGCAACTCCAGTGATATATACAAGATTCTTGTCAAACTTTGTTTCAAGTTTGTGCAGACAACCCTGATGTAAAATATTATATATAATTATGCATGAAAAAACATTCAAGAAAATATAAGTATTATCAATGATTTCATACATTTTTAATGAGTTTCAATTTATACAAGGTTATTTTCATATATGCATAACATCAGTTGCCCTATACAAATTAATATTAGAAATAAAGAAATGTAAAAGAAACATGTCTCTTGACTGAGTCAAATGCCTTGGTTTCATAAAAAACAAGATGTGTTTTATAAACACCATGCCCCCTCCAGTTGCCCTTTTTGAAAATGCACAGGTCCTGTAGAGATTGTCATGATGAACCAAGATATGAAGTTTGATGACTGCAGGTTGTAGCGTTTTGATTTAATAGGCAAGGTTAAATTTCAGTACAGGCAAACAAAGGGCCATAAATCTGCTAAAAATATATACTATATATTACATATGCACAAAATAAACAAAGGGCCATAATTCCATCAAAATTTATCGAATCATAAAACCTTTACAACATGCATTGGGTATCTCGATAACAATAGTTCCATGAAAGTTTTATCAAAATCCCTTGAGAAAACAAGGAAACAAGAGTATTTCGCTAGCTGTTACAATCACACAAAATAAACAAAGGGCCATAATTCCATAAAAAATTATCGAATCACAAAACCCGGAATATATGTGTGGGGGTTCTTGGTAACAACAAGTCTGTGAAAGAAATCCTAAAAGAAATGTCGGGATTTTTTTTAAACACAATGACCCTGTGACCTTGACCTACTGACCTCAAAATGCACAGGTCCTGTAGAGGTTGTCATGAGGAACCTGCATATGAAGTTTGATGGATGTAGGTGCAGGCGTTTTGATTTTATAGGCAAGGTTAAAGTTTGGTACATACAGAGAGGCCAAAAACAATATGCCCGATCTATCGATACGGGGGCATAAAAATATACAAGATCACACTATAAAGAGCCAAATAATATTTCTAAACTCAAGGTTGGACAAGAAGAAGTTTACCTCATGGTACAAGTCAGGACTATCAATCTTTAGCTTACACTCTGCCTTGTTGGTTTTGTTGCAGCAGCTTTCAGGGACTAGACCAGTCATATTCTTCTTCCATATAGCAGCTGACGACCAGTCAGAGGCATTCATTATACCACAACATTTAAGCTAAAATTAATAACATTAAATGAAACATACATGTCTACTAGCTTCATTTTTTTTCAGAATCATTCAATAGTGACCTCTATCATGAACCAATTTATGTTCAAATTTAGCATCAGCAATTCTTATTTTGTCCTTTAACAAGCCCTCTTCCATGCTCTTCTATGATATTTATAACTGGCAAACTTCCTCTTAGCAGAGAAACAATCAAATTAAAATGGTATTCAAAATATAATAATCTACGCTTGGTAAAGTCAATGATTAATTTATGTTGAATAAACACAATGAGTATTAATATTTTATTGAAATAAATTGTCATTTTTTAAAATAGATTCACTCAACATAGTCCTAATTCATAGTTGTAAATGCAGGAGGCAGTTTAGGACTTTTGTTAGCAGACCCTTTAAATCAATATGTTGAGAAATGGAGTAAGAACTGTTACCTCAGACTGGAGATAATCAATTTGATCCTTGTCTGTGCTGTCTGTCTTATTGTCATATTTATCCAAAGCACCCTTTAATCCATCATGAACAGCCTTATTTACCTGAATAAATATATTATATGGAATGTATTAAAATATAAGTAAGATTTCCAAATCAAGTAAAATTGTCATGTAATTTTCTCCATTATTGCTTCAATATATAAGTTAACAACTTAATTTGACGTACATTTGTAAACTTCATAAAAAAGTCAGGACTAGAAAATAACCAATCAAGTATCTTTTGATTGTGTAACTTGACTTTATGCTCTATCTAACCTTATTTGAAATGATAACTGTACTTATTGTGTCTGGAATCAAAATATTACATTTACTGATGAAAATGTATCATTTCTGTAATATTTCCTTACAGCTTTCAACTAACAGATAATTTGATTTAGATCAATTTTTAAAACATCTTGTGTAGTGAGAAACTAGATGGAGATCTGAAAAGGTTTCATTCCTGCGATTTCTTACCTCTTTCCTGAAGACATATCCCAACACACCAGCTGTTATTTCTGCAGTCAGTACAATCAAGAGAATTCCGAAGAACTGAAATATACATAACATAAATCAGTACAATGTCAGCTTTTCTCCACTCTGAAAATCAACATTTAAAAGGACCCATTCTCAATGGCCAAGCCTTGATGTTGCTGCTCATACCCGAAATTACAAGTTCAAGCTCTATAAAGGTTACAATAACCTCAGACTGAAGTACATGTTATTCCTAGCCAGCCCCTACTTATTCAGCTTTTCGGATGGTTGATTTCGTGAATGAATTTGGAAGGGCCATCCTCTCAGCCTTATAAAGATCTGCATATTTACAATCGTGTATGTGCGGAAATTCAAATTACGTCAAAATTCTTCAATGGCTGGCACCTGTAGCTCACTTAAATCAGTAGAAATAATAATAATATGGGTGAATCACAGAATGTGCTACAAAATTCTGTGTTAAATGTCAAATTTTAAATATTAAACATAAAATTTTATGTAGCATGTAATAAACGTTATCAACATACTTTAGCCACATCAAATTTTTTCATTTTACACTCAGTATACAACTACCATCAGACAGTTCAATTCTAAATCAATCTTTATAATGGGTACCTTGGGTTAACAAAAGTTTCAGTTTATTTAAGTTTTGTTGACATGCCAGCTAATTTAAACTTGTGCTTTAATTATATGTGAAGCAAATTTTCAAGGCAATTTTTACCATGACACCAGCATTAACCCCCATTACTCTGGTTTCGTTTTCAGTTAGGAAATAGTGGGAGAAACAGAAATTTTAAAGCACATTTCCAAAAAGGTATGTTGGAATAATTCACACTCATATGAGTATAGAAACATGTTTTCTACCTATCAAACAGTTCGCTTCGGTCACAGATATTGTAGTTATCGTGCTAAACAGGTTTTAATCGGGGATTTTCTGCACACAAATATGCAGATCTTTGATGGACGATATAGTATTTATACCAGGAAGCTGACTACAGTGATACCAATTAACTGTGCTTTCTTTAGCATAAGCTAAAGATCAATACTATGGGAAAACAAGATGTGTTTTAAAAACACAATGCCCCCT
This sequence comes from Lutraria lutraria, assembly GCA_964023205.1. Lineage (NCBI taxonomy): Eukaryota > Metazoa > Mollusca > Bivalvia > Venerida > Mactridae > Lutraria > Lutraria lutraria. The sequence goes on from OZ026845.1 coordinate 700,275, forward strand.
CCGGGTGCCCTTTAACTTGACAGGTCCTGTAGAGATTATCATGATGAACCAAGATATGAAGTTTGATGATTGTAGGGGGTAGCCTTTTGATATATAGGCAAGGTAAAGGTTTGGTACAGACAAAAAATGGGCCATAAATTTGCTAAAAATGATCGAATCACAAAACCCCGACAATATATGCTGGGGAACTTGGTGACAATATTGCTATCAAAGTTTGGTAAAAATACCTTGAGAAATTTAGGAGTTGTGCACAGAAGAGTATATCTCTATTACATATGCACAAAATAAACAAAGGGCCATAAGTCCACCCAAAACAATCCAGTCACAAAACCCAGAATATATGTGCTGGGTTTCTTGGTGACTAGAGCTGGGAGGTTTTATCGGTTTATCGGTATATCGTGATATCAGCTAGACAATATAAATATCACAATATTTTTTCAGCATACCGATATATCGGGTTTAGCTTAAAGAACTGAACTTTGTGTTTATTATAGTAAAAAATAGTTCATACATTGTGGTAAAGTGTCATTCATGTCTAAATGCTGGTCAATCTTGTAATATTATTGACTGTGCATGCATACATATCTATATATGCTATTCTGTAAATCTACCAGTTATATATATCCCGATACGTATCGCGATACAGCATGAAATATTGTGATATATCGTGATACGCTTTTGAGGACCGATACCCAGCTCTATTGGTGATAATGAGTCTGTGAAAGTTTCATCAAATAGAAGAAATTTAGTTCACAAAATAAACTAAGGGCCATAAATCTTCCAAAAATGATTGAATCACAAAACCCGCAGCACAAAATGACAAATGTGCTGGGGAAAGTGGTGACAGTATTTTATAAAAAAATTATCAAAATCCCTTGAGAAATATAGAAGTAGTTGCAAACAAAAGAGTATTTCTGTATATATTACATATGCACAAAATAAACAAAGGGCCATAATTTCGTAAAAAATTATCAAATCATAAAACCTTTACAAGTTACAACATGCATCAAATTGGGTATCTTGATAACAATAATTCCATGAAAGTTTTATCATAATCTTTTGAGAAAAGAAGGAAACAATAGTATTTCGCTGTTATAATCGCACAATATATACAAAGGGCCATAATTCCATCAAAAATGATTGAATCACAAAACCTGGAATAAATGTGCTGGGGTTCTTGGTAACAACCAGTAAGACTGTGAAAGTTTCGTCAAAATTCATGAAAAAAGTAGGAGTATCCTAAAAGATTTGTAGGATTTTTTTTAAACACAATGACCCCATGACCTTGACCTACTGACCTGAAAATGCACAGGTCCTGTAGAGGTTGTCATGAGGAACCTACATATGAAGTTTGATAAATGTAGGTGCAAGCGTTTTGATTTTATAGGCATTTTATAAGACAACCAGCAGCACCACTCTGATGATGTCAGAGCTGGGATGGCCCACTTTGCAATAACGCAGATCCAGTGCCAAGCTGGTGATGGTCTACAGGATCATACATAACCTCATAGACATGCCAGCTGAGCAGTTCTTCCACCCTCTGACTTTTGGCGGCCATGGCTATGGAACCCGATTCCTCATCCCTTTCTGCCGCTATGAAATTTTCCTTCGTTCCCTCGGCGATTCAACTGTGGAACCAGCTACCCCAGCACCAGACCACAGCAGTCAGCTTTGAGGCCTTCAAGGGAGGACTTATCATGGGGCTGTATATTACCAGAGTCTTTTATCCTTTTATCTTGTACATTTGAACACCACACACCACTTTGTACATACACCCTGTATGATAATACCCCAGAGAGAGATATAGTACAGTATTTGGAGGAAGAAGGTTAAAATTCGGTACAAGCAAACAAATAGACTGACAAACAGAGAGACCAAAAACAAAATGCCCCCGATCTATCAATACGGGGGCATAAAAATCTTGTATCATGATCTGTTAAGCATCTTAAGAAATAGCTTACCACAGCCAAGAGACACCTGTTCTCCTTGTAAGCAGCGATGCATCCAATACAGCCGAGGATAAACAAGAACACTCCGACAATGATGATGATACCTGCTGGGATCAGAGTCAAACTAGCAGTAGTTAATTCACTGAAGTGATGGTATGTGTGATACACCCAGGCTCCCATAAATATCAAGGAGGCAGCTGCACCCTGAAATAATAAATCGATGAGAAAATAATATACGGCAACTAAACATGCATATTTTAACTGACCGAACCAAAAATGATGGGATATTTATTTTCAATCAGCAGGAACTATTAAATAACTCCCTTACTGGGGACAGTTATATATAGCTTACTAATTCCAGTCAAAACTGGCACAACATCTGACAATGAGTGGCTGACAGACAACTTTCGTTTTCAAAGAAAATTAGAAACTTAACCCAATGTCATTTTTTTTAGTTTTTTTACGGAACAAATAATTATCAAAGAGAGTTGGGCGGGGATCATGTACAAAGGATTTCGAAGAGTGACAAATAATCAAAGACACAAAATCAGTTCGATATTTATTGGGTACGAATGACAACTGCGTTCTAAAATAAACGCGTAAAATCATATAAATGAAGGAAAAATGATGACAATGCTACTGTTTTAACTTACCCAGAACACGAGCCCAATCACTGTCAAACATATTTTCGACGTTACACTGCTACAACCAGCCATTTCGAGAAAATAAATAATGTCTAACTTGACTAATGAAGACCAAAACGAATATGCTAATTATCACGTGAGTGTATGTAAAAACCACTACCATACCGTCCACAGCGCGCACCGTTGGAACGCTGCCAGTTTGACTTATTGCGCAATACATTATCATGTGAGTCTTTTGTAAATAACGCATGACTATTAGATATGCACCAGTCAATAGGTTATGTCAGTTTATACGGAACGATATAAATTATGTATGTATTATTCTACAAGCCGTAATGGACATAGAGCTAATTAAGTAGATTCAAATGTATATATGTTTAATATGGTCTCATGCAGAAACAATCAATACGGTAAAACGAAGGAAATGATTTGTTAAATCAGTTAATTACATTATCACGGAAAAAACTCTGTCATAAACTATTATATATACTTGTTGACATCAGTGATTTTTTCGCTATGTTTACTGCCTTATATGGGCATGCAGTTTCCTGTAGCAAAATGACCATTTCCCCCTTTAATTGGCCAGAATATATTTAACCCCTGAGAAGAAGGCAGGGTTTTCTCAGTACATGATCATGTAAAAAAAGAAGAACAACGTAACAGTTTTCGTATCATTGTCTTCAATTATAGATAGTGTAGTAATTAATATTTACATTTACGACTTAAACAACTAAATTTATAGCCTCACATATTCCATAGAAAATAAATGTTAATATTATACATTCCCCTTATGGAATTTTGTTCCACTAAATTTCCCCTTTTGACGGACATGGGTAGTAAGAAAATTTTGGGGGAAAATCACTGTCTCTGATCGTATATAGTACGTATTTATTATAACCTCAAGTACGACTGTGCTTTAATTCAGGCTCATTAATTATATGCATGCATTCACGATTCTGATCTCCAACGCCCAATGGATAATAAACACTATAATATATATATAAACAGTAAATGAAATACAGGTATAAATTTTAATTGATTATTAAATTATAATATTATATTTTAATATATAAGAATGTGCTTGTTTTTCTCTAACAAAATATGTGCACGTTCGTTTTTCCTCTTCAGTTTTTACCCTTTTCATATCTTAGGCCACTAGCTGGTCAAGATCTGCAACTATCTACACAGTTTTATGTGTACATACATATTGTGATGTTCATACATCCATTCTTTCATTCATCTTTTTACATACAAGTAGTAACTTTTTTACTAATAATAGTAATATTTTACTTTCCATGTTGACGTGCTTGCTCTTATTATGTCTTCCCTAAACTATGCATGTGCCTAGCCTGATCGTTATTCAAGGGAGACAACTGCAACAAGGATTTATAATAAAAGAACTTTATATACTTCTGTCTGTGGTTGTTTCCCTTACATAATTGTTTTTATGTATGTGTGCTGATCTGTTGTTATTTATCCTTGCATGTCGGTCAATAGCGATACATCGCCAAAGTTGTTTACATGTTATGTCTTTACCGACTCCAAATAAAATTTGTATTTGTTTCAGTTTTTTTCAAACCGGTGGCCGGAATGAATTTAACACAGTAAAATAAACACGCAACATACATTAATAACTTTTAATTAGTATAAGTAATTAAATGAATGTTTGTACACAAAGACATGTATGTTGATCAAACGTATGCATACATGCATGTACGTACATATTGAATATCTAAAATAAACCATTTAACTTCAGCCCAAACCGACACTGTTGATTCCTTATAATAATATCACCATCAGCTTCTGTTAAGTATCCATCACAAAGTACAATACAATGTGACAATAGCATATATGTACTATATTTGAGCAATAAAATCGTAGTAACATATTTCCCGGCGATACAGCTTACATTATAAATGAATAATAATGTAGGGACAATGACTTTGAGGTATTTGCATCTGATTCTCAGTCGTAAGTACATACATTACATGTAACTCGAAGATATATCGGACAGGGAGTATAATTTATATATGCATGTGTGTAAAATATTGTATCGATCATTCTATATAAGTATCTAAGTGGTGTATTTCAACTTTAGAATCTACCAAACCGTTGACAAACTGATTTTCATGAATTCGAACTGTTCCTTGAACTGCATCTGTATCTGTTTGTATTACTTCAAGCCTTTGTTCTGAATATTGCGGTCTTGTACATGGATCTTCGCTCTTTTTTAATTTGCGTCGTTTCTTTTTTGGTTCAATATTATTACTTTGCTGCGATTTCAGTTTTCTACAAGTTTCAAACAGTTCGTTTTGTTTGACCTTTAAAGCCATTGCTCTTTCACTAAATCTCACTGTCTGACAATCTAATCTATTGTCTGGCCTTTTCACTGATGTATTTTTCTCTGCAGTAAGATCCTCAGACGATGTATCACTCTCCACAACATTAGCAGATTGATCAAAAGCACATCCCATTGCCCTCGTGTAAAACATGGGTGAACAACAGCGAGGTGATAGGCTTCTTTCTGTGACAGAGCCGTAACGTCCGTCAGTAAGTTCATCGACATTATCCATAGTGTAAGGCCATATGAACTGTTGAAGCTCTTCTTGAAGGTCCGGGAGACAAGTTTGATCACACTGGTATTTGCACAGGTCTCTCTGAGTGGATGAAAAAATCTCGCCAACAGCGAAAGCAACAGAACCGTAAGGTAAAACTGCCGCGTGTGGTGGATATACGACGAGATTTAAGTTAAACACTCTTTTGTTCCGAACGACATTGGGGTCTAAACCCCTCTTATTTATTAAATAGATTCCACGGTGAAGTGTTTCTATTGAAATCTTCTGCAATTTTCCGTTCTCGTCAAATTTTAGACGGCATGGGAATTCAGACTGAGTGGTGTGATCTGCTGCTGGCTCGTCGTAATGTCGGTACTTTATTTGTACATGGTGTTTGTCGTATGAAAAGCTCCCGTCGACACCTCTGAATATCTGTATTATATTGGCTAAATCTACGGATGGAATAATGGGCATTTCTCTTTTATGATCTTCTGTCATGTCAGTTGATGAATCTAGATAGTCATTGCTTGCTCCAGCTACGTGCATTAACTTCGCATCGTATTGAGCTATCGATTTATTTGGGACTTTGGATTCATGTTCTGTAGAAGGTTGTGAAAGAGCTTGTTTCAATAGATCTAATGGTACCAAGTCTAGCGTTTGAGCTAACTTATGTAACGAATCTTCAGATTTCATAAGTAGCTTCTTCAGCCTTGCTTGTAGACATCTTTGGTTTGCTATAATCATTTTGCGACTTTTTGACAGCCTCCTTCTGCGTCGTTTGTAATCATCAGCAATCTTGTGTTTAGGTTTAGGAGCCGGGAGCGTTTTACGATTTATCTTGTCCTTTCTTGGACAATTGCGAACAATCATCGTCCCTTCGCCTATTTTGATGTGCATTTTCTTATTCGTAGGGCTATCGTTTGGAATAATTTGAGATGTTTCCAACAAAGAGGTATTTGTCTGTACAGGTGTCTGTGCGACAGATACCGGCACAGTGCTTATATTTGACGGATTGACGAAGTTTATTACGAGTTTGGACTTTTGTTGATCGACTGGCCACTCAGGTTGACACCGATTCCCGTCTTTAAGAGATTCATGCACTAATACAGACTCATTTAATGGAAATCCACGAACAGCCCTCTCAGAGAATACTATAGGCATGTTACCAACTTGTCTAGGCACAAGAGGAGTCGTACTTCTAAACAAGGTCACCTTGGGTTCCATGTTTTTTCGCTTTAGTTCCAATAAATCTTTGACTGTTAAAGGCTTATAATTTGAATTAATTGCAGATGTTGATGGAATTTGCTCTGTCTTATGATTACTACCAGAACTTTCGAAACTCTGCCCAATGGTTACACTATCGACTTCTGAATGTAGTTTCCTATTTACTGGCTTTCTGTCCTGTTTCTTTTCTGTTTTTGATGGCTTCGCTCTCGTTACGAGCTCAATTCGTCCATTCGCTTGGTTAACATTGTTTTGATCAGTAGACAATGTTTTAGCTTGGGTTTTAATGGTATGCCGGATGGAAGATGGAACTCTTGGGGTAGAACTAAACGTCACATCAAGTTGTGTTTTCTTATCTGACTTAATGTTAGCTTGTGTTTTTATTTGGCTTAAATCGTCCTTGTTTATGACATAGTACACCTTATTTGTATTGATTTTGTTGTTTGATTGATAAGACGAGTCAGTAGTGTAATGTTTTGTTTGTTCGTCTTTTGCCGTGGGAGTTGTCATTTGAAGTTGTTTATCAATTCTTTGCAACTTAATGACCGGTTGTTGAGGTGACATGTACCCAGCCCTCCCTGAGTTTGCCTTAGTATTTTGGAGTATTTCACCTGGAATGATGACTGGTTGTTGAGGAGACATGTACCCTGACCTCCCCGTGTTTGCTTTAATATTTTTAGGTATTTCGCCTGGAATAACCACACGTATTTGTGGATGGTCTTGTCTTATTTCTGAAACTGCTTTATTGTATTCGTCAAGTTTCATTGATGTACTCGTTGATCCAAGCTTCACATCTTCACCAACTTTACCCTTTGGTGTACTTTCCGAAATTTTATTCAGCTCGAAGCTTTGGTGTTGTGTCGATTTACCAACATAATTGTTGATTTTCTTTGGTCCAAATCGCCGTTTAACATCGTCTGTTACATCATCATTTAAGTAGGATTTGCTTCTTAAGAAAGCTTTCTCGTCTTCAGATAAAGTGAGCAAGCGATGGTCCTTTACTGATGATAGTTTATGCGCTTCAACCTGACAGATTACATCACTTTCATCCCTGTAAAGAATTTCTTCGTTTGATCTCATCTTGTAACGAGATTCTAGATCATAGAGCGATTTAGAGCGCTGATTAAAGGATGCTTTGGTCTCGCTTATTTTGGGCAGCTTTACATCTGAACATTTTTGTTCATTCAACAAGCGTGCAATGTCTGATTTCCCCATTTTATCTTTCTTTCTCTTTTTATTCTTCCTCAATCCAGACATAGATGGAACATTGGAATCTTCTGATCCTACCGTAGCGATATGGTCTGTTACATTGTCAGATTCACTGATTGTGGTGTTTGATTGCTCGATACTATTTTTAGTTTCACTTTGTTCAGCTTCTAACCTGTTGACACCAAATTCATCTAAACATGTGCTTGTAGATGACAGTGCTATATCTAATTTCACATCTCTGCTCTTCGTTGATAATAAACCAGACATGATTTTTTTCTGTCCGTCTCTCGATGCCACATTTTCATTAGTAGCGGAATAAAAGTCATGTTGTTCTTCGTCCGACAGTTTATTCAACACCAGGTGGAATTGCTCAGTACTCGTTTTATTCGACATTATTGACAAATTATTGTAACTTGTTTCATCTGATAATGACGTAGACGAATTGTTAGTTTTTATCATACTGTTGTTATTTTTACACTTAGAGTAGGCTGGTTCTGACACGTTCTTCGAACCTGAATCAAGTTTCTGTTTCTTTTCATGTATGGTGCTCTCGTTGTTAGGATCTTTTATTAAGGACGCCCTTTTATTCACCGTAGTCTTTTTCGAATCTGTTTTGGACGCAAACTTTACTTGAGGACGATTTGTATTAAGCAAACTGACAATAGTATCACTAGATAGCTGCGATGGGTGTTTATGTACTGTTGATTCTCCTCGTCTATTGTGATGTACAATTCGTTGTTGTCTGACTTCATCGGAAACAAGAACATTGCGCCCTTCATTGTTCTTTGAAATAGGTATACATATTTTTGCATGCATGCTATCTTGGTCATTCACTGGATAGGTTACATGCATCGCGGTAAGTTTTTCAATAGGAACATTTGTAAGACGTGGTAGATGTATTGCGGTTTGTCTATTGACCGGCATTACGCAGTTCCTGTGCCGAAAACCGGAACCTTTTAATAATGTAACTGTTCGCGGTTTCTCTGAGATATTTTTACTTATTACAGTTTTACCACTAAATTGTGTTGCACTTCCAGTTAAGACGTGATTTGTGTTTTGGATTTGAAGCTTGTCCACGGTTTCTTTGTCTAAGTTTTTAGAGAAACCTAATGCTGTAAAATAATAAGTATGGTACACATGCATATGTTTAAAAGCCTTAAAGATATTTCCAAAATTTCAGGATGAAGTATAGTGTATTGAGCACTTTTGAATAAAGCATAAATTGGCCATGGATTGCAATACAGTTAGTAAATAGACCAATCTTAAATTTCGAAATAAATTACATAACGAGATTAAAATGATAAAATCACACTTGGATTCTTGCTTCTCGGATACATTATAATTACGCAGCTTCTTCATGGAAAGTTTACCCTAGAAGTCTGAAGCTTTATAATTCTATATACATGTATATATATATATAGCTCGAACTTGTAGGGACTAGTAAAATGAGAAAGAAGAATGAGCGACATAGTGGTATATGATCTTGTGAAATGATCGACAATATATACATGTAGATTCTATCCATTGATCGATGAGGCATTATATATAGTACTTGACCGTGGACTGATCAATGCAATAGATGGATTTAAGGACATATCTGACAGTTTCCACACTTTTACACATAGGCATATAGGCAAAATAAAAACGTATAGAGATTTTTTTAAACTTTGCATGATCATAGCATATGATAATAGAAACATTTTAAGATAAACAAAAATGATGGTCGCGGTGCTCGTTTTTGAGTTTTCTGCCCTTGAATGTGACATTTTGGCTCATTTTAGGTCATTTCAAGGGCAGATAATTCATAATGTAGGAAAACAAGGTCTTATTTATTTTCCTTTTTAAGTAGCCGACTTATTTTCATGCAATCGCCCAAAATTTCAAGAACTGCTAATGAGTGTTTTTGTATTTGTTTCTTCTTTACGGTAACCAATGCCAATTTTCCTAAAACTTGGTACTTAATTTTGAAGAATTGTCAGTCTGTTAACTTCAACTGAAAAAAGCTAATAAAAAAATTAATGGAATTGCATGAAATTTTGTATTTTGACCCAGAATAAAATGAGAAACATAAACCAAAAGTAAAAATATGGTATTTAAGATTTATGTATGAGTGATCTGCCCTTGAAATGACATAAATTAAGCCAAAACGTCATAAACAAGGGCAAATAACTCAGAAACAAGCACCGCGACCCCCATTTTCTTTTCGATTAAAATGTTTCTGTTATCATATGCTATGAACATGCAAAGGTTAAAAAAAAATCTCTCTATACGTTTTCATTTTGCCTATATGTTTAATAATAAAATTAACGTCACGGATGTGCACTACGTTGCGCAATAGCAACTACCGGATATGTCCTTAAGACATAATTATTATGAAGTACTAGATATAGCTAGATGGATATCTGAGATATAGATCGTTGCATGGGAGAGATGGTGATATTCCCCTATATAAAAACAGTTAATAGAATAAAGTATGGTAATTCCTAATATACTTACGGTTTGAAACATGGATATCGCCGACGTCATAGTCTGTTCTTTTAATGTTGGTACCTGGTTCAAATTCATGACATATGTTCTTGTAGACCGGCTTGTCATGAGCGTGGGGCTGGCAGATATTGTGAATCGGTTGGGTTTTGTCCATGTTCACAACTGTAAGAAACAGAAATATTGAGTTTGACTGTACGACGATGTTTTTTGTGTGTAACACCAGTTCTGTTTATCTCACATAAATTTACGTACTGCATTGTTTTAGAACAAGTCTCTTTCAATCTATCGTATCTAAATAAAACAATAAAATAACAGTTACCCCTCACCCGGTTAGAATCAAGAATAACTTGTATACAAATGTCCTAGAATAAATGAGTTCAACATGGTATTAAAAGAAGGATCTATGTAAGATGCAAATGAGTTACATTTATTTTCAAGGCAAAACAGGCACGTACTGTAGGCCATTATCAATATACTCGAGCGACACCACGTTTTACTATAATAAAATCAACATTTAACGCAGTGACTATGAATTCGCTGCCATAATTATAGATAACAAGTGTCTGTGGATGGCCCAATCAGTACTGTATGGTTTTTGTTCATGAAAATTGATTCATGAACAAGAGTGTCAGGTCACAAAATACGCCCGTCAAGGGCCATAACTCACAAGTGTATGTGGATGGCCCAATCAGTACTGTATGGTTTTTGTTCATGAAAATTGATTCATGAACAAGAGTGTCAGGTCACAAAATACGCCCGTCAAGGGCCATAACTCACAAGTGTCTGGGCTGGTTATCGAACTTCACCGAGATCTCATGGCCATAAACATTTAGAACTATCAAGTTTGGTAAGGATCCGAATAAAACTGACTGAATTAGAGAGTGGACACCGTTATAGACGCCGCCCGCCCGCCGTGGGTGTTCCGACAATACGACCCGTGTATCAAACAGGCGTATAAAAATCCACTGTTACAAGTTATAATGTTCAATTATGTGGCTGTAATACCCCCTTTTCATTTTGTTTTGGGACGCGGGATTCGGGTCATTTTTATGCAATACGCGGAACTCAGTGGCGAAACGGAACGCGAGACTCACATTTTTTTCTTAATGTGACGCGGGACTCGTTCCTTAAAATATGGAGGGACGCGGGACTCAGTGGAAAACAATATTAGTAGATTCTATTAGATCTACAACTATGTAACGCGCTTAAAATTAAAAGTTGTCAACTATACCGGAGTAGCGAGGTTTTGACCAGCGACGATAATATGATAAAATATTTACCTCTATAGAGCTCTACTGTCATTAAATAATTGCGTTAATTTGTCAGCATCTTCTCTAACCGTTTTTGCATGTATGTGACGTCATTGAAATACATCACGTGCATCGACGTCACGGAATAAAAAAGGCGCGATATCATTTGAACGTGTTACTAAATCATTTTGTTTGCATCTGAATAATAGAACTGGGAGGTTTTATCGGTTAATCGCGATATCAGCTAGACAATATAAATATCGCAATATTTTTTCAGCATACCGATATATCGGGTTTAGCTTAAATAACTGAATTTTATGTTTATTATTGTAAAAAATAGTTCATACATTGTGGTATTAAGTGTTATTCACGTCTAAATGCTGGTCAATCTTGTAATATTATTGACTGTGCATGCATTAATAGTTTCAACAGTGCTAAAAAAGAATAAATTATTGTAGTGTAAACTACACTGTCAGCTATAGTCTGTATTATTACCCAAGACATTAGCTATATAGATCTAAATGTTAATTTTTAATGTTTTTCTGTAAATTTACCATTTATATTATATCGCGATACAGCATGAAATATTGTGATATATCGTGATACGCTTTTAAGGACCGATACCCAGCTCTACTGAATAAGCTTAATATCAGGAATATAATTGGTGAGGCAATTTTCTTTAAGAAATAGAGATGAGGATACTGTCAAAAAGAAGTACAGTTTTTATTAATGAAACACTAATGGAATAATGCAAACTTAATTAACCTTGAATTGTCACTTATTCAGATGTGTAGTCTCTAACAGTAATAGAATTATCTAGATCCTATTAAACATATGTTCTGCTCATATTCAAACTTTTCTTTTTCGTCTCTCACTTCTAAGACATGTAAGTCAGGGCCGTAGCTTGATCAATAATGGTGTGTATGCAGAAATTCTGAATGCTAGTGAGGGATGTACTTAGGCCCAATTGCGTTCAATACATTTTGCTTGAAAATCTATGCCTGTTAAAACAATAGTCAGTTTTTCGTAAAAAATCGTCCATGACTCATGCATCCACACACAGGTCACAAATATCTTACAGCTGAGGCTAACTCGTATAATTTTATGTACATTGTACTTTCCTTGACCTTCTGTAAAGTCATTAAATTGGAATCAAACAACAGCAGTTTACTGCTGGTTTGTTAATGTTATTCACATCAATATTCATTTATTCATTTAAAGATCAACATTAAAATATGTAATAATGTATTTTAAAAAACAAAAATATGACATTTTTCTTTTAATTATTGTGTTGAAGACCATGATCCTTCACCCTCGTGAGAAAAATAATACTCTCAAATTCCCTAAAACTCAGATCGCACAAAAAAACGACCAGGAGGTATAGATCTCGGTTTAACGCTAAATAATCCATGTTCGATAAGGTTAACTTGCTAAAATCAATACTGACCACTTATTGTTTTTTTGGCGTAAAGGGAAACAACTAGTTTATCACACAGGTAAAAAAATCAATAACGACAGGAGTTGTCTTTTCATAGGGAAATAGCGTCAATGTTCCGCATGGCAAAGAATTCGCATGTAGATCTACATATAAAACAGTACATACTATTTATGGGACCAATAACTTCGGCTGCAGACGAAGTCACACGAAAAACAAATACATGTACCTTCAACAATTATACAATTTTTATAAATTTTCACCTGACGCATAATGTGCAATGTATATTTAGTCATATGAATAATCATTGTGTCGTAACTATTAGAAAATCTCGCACTGGAAGCTGGGCGGTATTAGCTCCTGTAAATACACCTTTTGAAAAATCAAAGAATATCTCTCCGAATCGACGTGTACAAAATGTACAAATAGAAATTGTAGATGAATTTATTTCAACACACTTAAAAATCATTAGAACCAAGACGATTCAAAGACAGAGATGCAGCACGGTTGTGATGTAGAAAAAACGTGTGCGATGACGGATGACCACTCTTTGGTCGGAATATCTTCCGGCATCAACCAGGTCACGTTTAAAACACGCGCTATGTAAACTTTACAGACCAGTGACCACAAAGATAACGTGCGAATATTTTCATTTACTTTTCATTTACCATGGAGCGATTATGACATTGTTTTTATACGCCCGTTTGAAAAACGGATCGTATTATGGGAACACCCACGGCGGGTCCTCACCAAATTTATGGAAATGTTTATGACGATTAGGTCTCGGTCAAGTTTTATAACCAGCCTAATCGGCCTTAGTACTTAACAGTTATGCCCCTTGACTCTTCGAAAAATGAATTTTGGCGGGCGTATTTGTTACATGGCACTCTTGGGGGGGGGGGGGGGGGAGAATTTTCAAATTCTCTAATATCAATGTCCCGTCGAAAAACATCAAATTTTTTAATACTCCCTACATTCTTCAAGCCCTCATATTATTGCATTTTTGGCACTTTTATTTATACCATATTTTGCAATGATGTATACGCAGCTGCGTATTCTGCGTACTGGTAGCTACGCGCCTGTGTGTAACTGTAGCTTCAATCACGAATAGATAATAAATAAATGAATAATATATAAATATATTTTTCTTTTTGATTTTTTTATTAGTTTACAAGTTTAAGTTTTAAAAGTTTATTTCGTAAATAAAAGCCACCGGTCCAAAATACATATACATGTATATAGATGTTCACAAAGTTATTTAATATATATTGTTGTGTCCACAGCAAATTTTAAGAAAAAGTCTCAAGGATACTGAACAAAAGTAAAAGTATATAACGATGTACCATGATCTCATGAAATAGGGAATAGGAAATGTGTCAACATTTTCTCACAAAACTATGAATACGATTCTAGCAATGTAACGGTGTCTAATTTAATGCCATAAGATGTTCTATTGTAATTTATCAATGCTCTGCATTATGTTTCATATACATATAGTGCTACTTTCTTTTAAACAACACGGTTCTCATTTTTCATTAAATTTTCAAAATCAACAGTATCACATCTTCCAGTATACCAATTAAGTATCGTTCTCTTATTTCAGAATATTTTGGACATATAAAGAATGCATAGTATTCGTTTTCAAATGATTGAAGTGAATGAAGCAATTAATATAGACATATTCTATCGGATCTTTCTATTCCGCAATGTCTTCCTAGTTCAATGTTTAGTTTATGGTTTGAGCATCTGAAGCGTGCACGTGATTTTCAAAATGAGAATGGTATATCGATGCATAGATATTTTTCAACATTCAATAAGGATTTAAAAGTTACATATGTATCACATCTCGTAGAAGCTGATACTTCACCTGACCAGTCTTGCATCATACAGTCATTTATACGCTGTTTAAAAGAAGAGATAAACATATTTAAATCACCAATATCCTGATTTATCCAAACATATCCAAAGCCGTATTTATATAGTGATTATTTTTTGTAGCCCAATTTTTTCGACCTAAACTATCATGCGACCTTAACATTTTATAACAATTTTTAGGATAACGCGAATCTGACGTATGTAACAATTTACACCAGTATTTTATACATTTTGTGTGATAAATTGTACATATATAAGTGGAAGACGACCGCATTCTCCCAATACCATACAATTATTGACAGATAAATTAACACCTATAAAATATCTACAGAATTCAACTTGAACTATATCAGAAGAATAACTGTGACCCCACAATTCCGAGCAGTAAGTAAGTATTGGAACAACCATTGAATCAAATAATTTAAACATATCTCGATGGGAAAATTGACCAAAAGGGAGTTGATGGCGTTTAATGGCATTTGTGGGTTTTCTAGCCTGAGCTGCTAATTTTACTTTAGCTGAGGTCCACGATAGTTTTGGTGTAAACAGAAGACCCATATACTTATGAACAGAAGCAGGTAGTTGTATCTAAATACAATTACCTGACAGAAGTGACGTTTATTTTTGTACCGTTAAATGTCCATTTTTCACTATTTCTGAGCGGTCCGCAATTTCTGAAAACGGTTATTTCAGTTTTTCTTAAATTTACAGTCATTTGTGATTATGTACAAAAATCTGAAATAGCATTTAATTGTGACTGGAGGTTGTTTACGGTGTCTGCCCCGCACGCGACTTCATCTGCAAAAAGCAAGCTAAGAATATCGGGTATATCATTTGTTATAAAAACCAGTGTGGGGAATCCACGTGACCTAGTGACGTCACAATGTTATCGTTACAAGCGCATTTTCTGTCATTCGAACTAGGAAAACATCACGTAAGTGCATTATTTTTCGTTTTCTTCTAAAGCCACATAACTGTTGCAACTCCTTACATAAAGGGCTACCTCCGGTTCAGAATTTTGTCACTCAAGGACCAGTCTACTTTTTTTACTTTTCTTGTCCAAACCGTTTTCTAAAATTTTTATTGTGAAAATAACGTTCATTTTCATAACACTGTCAAACGGTTCGGACAAGAAAAGAAAAAAAGTAGAGGGCCTACAGTGACAAAAATCTGACCCGGAGCATAGGAGCTCGAAGTCAGGAATTGTTTTTTTTCGGCAATTTTGCCCTTTTCACATGTAATATTACCCAAACTTTAATAACTCGGTCGTATTTTGTCCAAATATTGACTTTTGTAAATTACTTGAAAACGGGTCTGGTAATCTGAAAAAAGAGAAGGAGTGACATACGCCATGTTATCCGCAACAAACGCCAAGAGTGACTCCCCTTGGCGCGGTCAGTTTTTTATCTACCCCGCTGGTTCTCCCAATCACAACGCGGCGCAGTATTGTACCGGAAACCCCGGCAATTGTAGTCAAAGTGCAGTGGGACCTAGAAAACGTGCGCAAGTTCCAACGGTCAATATTTATTTTCTGGAGCTGGCATAGGACGTTCAACTTATTTGTATACATGGTAGGATTTGACAGCTATTTCATAACACTATTTTCATGCATACTAAAACACAACATGCTTCATAAGCTATCTAAGTCCATTTTCGTGTATACAATGACTCGCAAAAAACATGTTTCTCGGATGTAAATATAGTAAATGGTCAAATATATATAGACCCTAAACCAGTCAGTTTATTTTAATATGTACATGTTTGCTATGTGATATGAATGAAGTAAAAGTTTTATATTCATTATCTATATACAAAAATATTTATTAATTTATACTGCTGAGTGATATGGATGAAGTAAAAGTTTTATATTCATTATCTATGTACAAAAATATTTATTAATTTATACTGCTGAGTGATATGGATGAAGTAAAAAAAAATATACTCTTTATTAATGCATTTAATGCTATGCTAGTTCAAAATATGATCTCAGGCAATTATTTAATTATTTTTTTATTACATACGTGTGTATTCTCAGATGTAAATCACGTTATCATGGCACAGTAGGTAGTGTTTGTGACTTCTTATTTGCGCACGTTTTCTAGGTCCCACCGCACTTTGACTACAATTGCCGGGGTCCCCGGTACAATATTGCGCCGCGTTGTGATTGGGAGAACCAGCGGGGTAGATAAAAAACTGACCGCGCCAAGGGGAGTCACTCTTGGCGTTTGTTGCGGATAACATGGCGTATGTCACTCCTTCTCTTTTTCAGATTACCTGACCCGTTTTCAAGTAATTTACAAAAGTCAATATTTGGACAAATACGACCGAGTTATTAAAGTTTGGGTAATATTACATGTGAAAAGGGCAAAATTGCTGAAAAAAAAACAATTCCTGACTTCGAGCTCCTATGACCCGGAGGTAGCCCTTTATGTAAGGAGTTGTATAAAATACTCCAAGGTAGTGAACTCGCCATCTTTTCGATTGACGGTAGTGACGAAAATAAGCGTGGGTCCTGGCTTTCCTTCTAATCTGCACGAGCTTTCCGGGAACCTTGCTTTCGTTGTAGTGTTCCCCAACTTTAAACGTTTTGACAGCTTTTACAAGGAAAGCCGGGACCCACGAGGGAAAATAAGGGAAAAAATGAAATTTTTTCTTTCGACAGGTTTGCGTTGTTTGATGGGTGAAATTGAAAAATAACGTCTGCAAACGTATAAAAATCACGAAATCGAGTGCCTATGGTTCTGGCATTAAAATCACCAGCTACGTAAATGTAGCTTTCGGGATATTCGTATATAAGACTGAGTAGAGTTTCGTCTAATAAAGGAAACCCGGTATTTTCAGTAGTATTTTGGTACATGGGGGATCCTTCTGGTGAAATATAAGTTATGTACAATACAATATCTTTTACAGAGTTAAATAAACTGCCATTTATTAATAGCACTACACTATCAATAAGACAAGGTTTAATACGGGTGACTAGATTGTCCGTCACGTGTTCATTTTTTATGAATACACTAACACCGCCACTATTTCTAATAGCGTTTCTTCGTTTCGTTCTTACACAATCGAAATGACAATAACCCGACAAAAGCGAGTCAAATTCCCTATGAAAATTACTCCACGTTTCTACAAGTCCAATAAAGTCAAACTGTTTCAAGTAATTTATGAATGAAATATCATGTTTATGTATAGGATATCGATCGAGTACGAGGCCTATCTGCGTAGGAAAGACCTGGTCACGGGATTCACGTGAACACCGAGAGCGCGTAGCGCTCGAGGTGTTTCGAGAATCCCGTGATCAGGTCTTTTCTACACAGATAGGCCGATGTACGAGGTTGGTATCTGACTTACACAACGTTCGACAGTTGCGAGATGGCTTTACATTTACCTACATGTCCGATAGCAATACAGACGATATATTTTCTCTGGCTCTGGTCAAATGCAGCGACATTGACATGGCAACACCCGAAACGATGAACAGGTACTGAGTATATACTATAACGATTTATAAATAATCTAAATTTGACTGTTATATTATCCTTCTCGTCTTATTTAGAAAATGTAGATTTGGCTACCAATTACACCAGCCTATGACGATGAGGTCATTGAATGTTAGTCGAGAGGTTGCTTATTTATTCTTGTTGCAACGTTACTGTCGGTTTGAAAGAAAAGGAAAACAAGTTTTCAGACACAAATATGTTTTAACATAATATACGTAAAACACCGATTTTCTAGTATCTTATTGGCAAAGAATAATATGTTGTCATGAGTTCTTTTTATGCCCCGCCATTCGATACGGCGGTAGGACATAAAGTGACACCCCTGTCCGTCCTTCCGTCCGTTCAAATTTTGATCTCAAAACATAATTCATGGAGTTATTTCATATAAGCCCGCCCGGTTATCACAGTGGTTAGAGCGTTGGTCTCCTGTTCAAGAAGTTGCGAGGTCGAACCCTGAATAACTGATATTATGTTGAAAATAGCGTTAAATCCGACGAAATAACTAGATAAATAAGAATGGTTTCATTTTCTACATGAAAGTGTGTGATACAAAATACATGTCAACTTCGATTTCCGTTAAAAACCAAACATTTCACAGGAGTTATGGCCCCTTTGACTTAGCGCTTAGTGGAGGTATTCGTGTCATCTGGTCACATTTCTAGCCTGATATTGCTATTGTTTCAACTATGATCGGAAGTTTCACGTGTACTCAAACATTTTATTTTGATAAAACCGACACCCATATCGTCAAATCTAACCAAGAAGGAAATGTATTGCGCTTTCGTCAGCCTTGTATGTGTCATTGCAAGGTATTTTGTCCATCATTAGTTCAAGTATACTCGACTGGCCAATTTGTGATTGCTCATGTTTATATAATTATAGAGCATACACATTGTTTATACAAACAACAAATTCTTAAAGCGCTTATGTAAATGATTGTGCACGTGGGCAGGTCTAGCATCTTTCGAATATAGACCTGGTCACGTGCAGAAAACAGACCCGCTCACGAAATTCTTTTGATAAAACAGGTCTTTCTAAAGGATATGGACCTATCACAAACAAAGAAGTAGGTGTGTAACTAAGCGAACCGTCTTCTTACGTCTGTAAGAAGACACTTTTGAAGAAAAAGTCGTACTGTACTTATTACATAAACAACCAATTTGTCCGAGGCGAAGCCGAGGATTAAATGGTTGTTTGTCTAAGGGAACCGTCTTCTTAGCGTCTGTAAGAAGACATTTTTGAAGAAAATACGAGTACGTGTAACTGACTTATACGACGGTAAAGGATAATATCCACGTGAAAGTTGAGCTATTGAAAAGTGTCTTCTTACAAACGTTAGAAGACACTTTTTGAATAGCTCTGCTGGGGGTATAGTCGTATAAGTTTGTTTAAACCTGCAATGTACCATATAAGTATGTTCAATCGTTTGTACTATGTCTCGTGTTCTTGTGGTTGGGCGTGGCCTGTTGCCTAGTCAACAGTCTCGTTGTCGTTTCCGTCGTCATTACGTTGATGCTCCGATCCATCTCGGGTGTTTTCGTGGTTGATCGTATTTCGTCGTTGTCACTCGTGGAACCGAGTTCCTGGCTTCCAATTGTATACGTGTCTTGGTGCGCTTCGTCATACCCGTACACAGTGTTTTCAATGATCAATTTATCGAATGTCAAGGCTGCATATTGACCATTCAATCAGGTAGTTGTATTTAAATACAACTACCTGATTCAATCTAGCTTGTCGTTTGCCTAATTCATAGCGATGTCGTTTAACACGCTCCGTGAAATCCTCGTACACATGTTAATGTGAATCACTATTCAAAACACGTTAAGCCTTGTGTAGTATTACCTCTTTGTCTTTGAATTTGGTGATTTTCACAATGATCGGACACTTGTTTGGGTCATTCGATTTCATGCGATGAGCGCGTTCAATTTCAACATCCTCCGACTCTGGCATACACAAATCAGTTTTAATAAAAGATCGAACCTTTCTCTCAGTTTCGTCCCATGACTCATTTTGTGAGCCACCAATACCCAAAATACGCAAATTATTTCTTCGCGAATGCCCTTCTGATTTGTCAACGTTCGCTTTCACAGAATCAAGTTCATCCCAAAGCATTTTATTTTCCTCTTTCAAAGACTGGTTTTCGGCTTTTAATTGATTTATAGACGAGTTTATATCATCGATGGAAGCAAAGTCATTTCTCACCTCTGACCTCATATCACGTAAATAGTCAAGTACATCAGCACTATTACAGGGTGTGGTTTGACGTTCAGATGACTGGTTTTGTAGATGTTGCTGACGTGTCCTATGTGTAGATTTAGAACCAGTAGCCTGTATGGGTTGGGTTGCAGATGGCGATGCTGTCTGAGCAAATGATAATCGACTTTGCTCGGGTTGTGATCTCTGTGTACCAGACCCTCTCCCAGGTCCAGGATTGCTCTCCACATCTCCGCTTACCACCAGAAAAACTTAGCATCAAAAGAGAGTGTAGGTACCCTACCATGATATAGGCCTACCTGTAATATACAAGGTTAAGGAAGTTTCAGGAACGTTATCATGGTATAATACATGTACACAGATGTATGTTTCAGATGTATGTGTATGGTATGTAGCTATTGGTTCTGACTATCTGGGCACGTGTAACATGTGTTGCGCTCAAAGGGGTTTGTCACAAAAAAAAATCATTTTATGCGATTTTACGACAGTGTGTCGTTTTGTAAAATTTGACCATTTCTGTAGTGAAAAATCTTCAATAGTGAGTTTAGAATATCTTAAAAGGTAGTAAAAGTATACATTTTCTGTTAGCGTGTTGAGTAGCCCACACGTTGCACTATATATGAGTTAAATATTTTGTACTGCATTGCAATAACATGGAAGTTTATAACACACGTTGGAAAATTCGAATTGTCGAAGTTCTTTCCCTTCTATAGATATATATATGGGTTACATGGAAAACAATAATTTAAAAAAAAAAATTTCGTGACAAACCCCTTTGGTTGAGGTAACAGGCCCGCACACAGTGTTCTTGTTTAGTGCATGTTTGTCGGAGGTTTTGGAGTTGTTTCCCTTGTATAATTTGTATTTTTCGTGCAATGCTTCCGTGTTGTTTACGTAATGGTCATATAACAAAATGTACACACAAAGCAAAACAGTTTTATGTATTTTATTCGTCATGTATTTATGTTTCATATGTTTAATAATCGAACGATATTTAAACGAAAACCATTTATTACAAAATTTAAAGCTACCCTATATATATATATATAAGTTAGTACGGCGCAAAATTTCATCCGGCAATTGAATACTAGAATGTTGCCTATTTACATCTTTATCAGAATGTGTGAAGGGATCATCTACTCGATCAAAAAGACTGGGCCAGTAAACTATTGATTGTCGTTCGGACCTGCCTTAATGTCGAACCCTGTCGTCACAGTGATTACGGTTAAAGCGTAGTGCCCATATAAATACCGAATTAGTTCTTGTTGTACGTAGCGCACTAGGCAGAGTCAAATTCTCAGTCATTCCGAATGTTTAATCTCGGAGACGAAAGGGTTATTGCTTATACTTAGACTTAGACTTTATGGATTATAAATGTATCTCAATATCTTTAAGGAATTTGTTGCATCCTTAACCAATTTCCCGTGCCCAATTGCCAGATTTTTTGTTTAGTATAATTAAGTTCGTAAACACCCGATTACAGCTGTCGGACATTGCCGAGTATACAGCAATGCATTGTGGATCGTCAGACGTCTAACGATATCGTTTGATCTATTTTTAGCAGTTGCGAATCCATGTATGTCATTTTTTAATAACTTTAAAAGATTGCTACATATATCTAGTTGCATGTTACAATATAGGTTTTGAGTTCTATTATGAATTATGTGATAATTATTTTAATGTTTTTTTTTACACTTTTTGCATAGACGGTCAGTTAATTAACATAGATATCTATAAATCAAATTTTACAAACTTATATAATACAATGAATATTCTAAAAAGAAACCTTAAACCACAGGAGCCTGTTATTCAATCCAAAAAAAAAATTATACTCAATAAAAAATTACCTACGTATACGTATCATCAAGGACTTATATCCATACATGGATTCGCAACTTCCGTATTAACAGTTTAAAGTAATCAAATCCCGCGATAATAAGACGTGAATCAACGGGAATACAAGCTATTGTTTACAAAAGCGAAAATACGAAAATATCCGTGATATCCGAATGATAATAACAGCGAAAATATCCGTGGTATTCCGAATGTTTAATCTCGGAGACGAATGGATTCTAATAGATGTCCGCCATCTTGGAATTTAAAATGTTCGACTGATGCCTTTTTCGATGCTTATACTTGGACTTTGTGGATTATAAATGTATCTCAATATCTTTAAGGAATTTGTTGCATCCTTTACCAATTTCCCGTGCCCAATTGCCAGAGTTTTATTAGTATAATCAAATTCGTAAACACCCAAATACAGCTGTCGGACATTGTCGAGTATATAGCAATGCATTGTGGGATCGCCGAACGATATCGTTTGATCTATTTTTAGCAGTTGCGAATCCATGTATGTATATAAGTCCTTGGTATCATATATATATTTTTTTTTTGATTGAATAACAGGCTCCTGTGCTTAAACAAACCAAAAATACTTCATGGTATAGTGACTCCCTTTAATCAAGTTACATATGTATTAAAGTAGAGCGTAATTATTTTAGTAGATCTATGTGGACAATTTAAGTAATATATACAATTATCCGATAATATATTGTATCTAATATGTATATTAGACTTATAACAATTATTCAACATTCAACCGATGGCCACTTCGACGGATCATTCTTCCAAATACCAGCGGGTATATATATATATAGTTTGTAAGGGCATTCTTTCAATCTAATTAAATTCAATTTAGTAACATATCTAGCTTTTGCAACCGAATCAAGGTCATTATAATAATTAAAAGACATAATTAATCTGCTACAAACATCGATCTGATCAGTTTAATCAAGTTTTATCGACTAAAATGACCCGTGTCACTAAGCCGTTCATCGATGCAGCAATGCGTAACTAAGCGGTCGCTTCCCCGTATCTGGGCAGCCATTTTGTTTGTGACGTCACGCTGAAGCCGAGAATACGTTTATTTATACCTGAAATAATAATTATTGTACTCTACAGATGAATATTGAAACAATTTAGACTTGACGATATCTGTCTCCCGAGTTCAAATACAGGATCAAAATTATAGTGTCGGAAAAGTTTTACCCTTTGGCTATGTATAATCCCCGACGAAATATGTTGGGAACAAATTTACGTGCACCGAAATAAAACTGGTGCTTTCAAAAATATATGGTGCGAAACCATCAATTTTCTGCTCCAGTTTATGTACATTGCATGTAAATCCACAACGGCATTTAATTAAATTCTGATTTAAAAATGCTTCTTTACCATCGGAAATCGGGTAAACTACCTTGAAATCTGTATGTTACAGTTTATGTACAGTGGTATTCTACGGTGTTATTGCTTTTCCGCGTATCGCTTCCTGCAGAGTAGATAAAGTCGGCGAAGTATAAAACATAATACGTATATACATACTTACAATTAATGTACTGTACCTGTTTACAATATCACAAATGCCGATTATCGGGCCCGTGAAAAAAAGGAAAAAATGCGTCTACTTTAACTCGTTGTAAATCACGTTTTACCCCGTCAATTTAAATATCTTTACCATTATAAAAACTAGATTACAATACCTTTTTAACCATGTAGATTAAAAAATATGTTAACTAATAAAAAAGTTAAGAGGGGGGCGGGGCATGTTTTCCGAACCAAATTTTATGTGCGATAAAAAAAAAAAAAATAAAAAAAAAATATATATATATACATATATGAGTCGAATTCAACTCGCGATAAAAAACGTGTTACTTTTAATTTTGTTTACAGTTATGAAAACTAGAGAGCTTCAGGTTTCCAACAGTATTAATCTTGAAAAAAATATGTAAAGAAATAAAAAAGTTAAGATGGGGGCCCATGTTTTCCGAACACAAAATTTGATGATCTTATCTTTAACCAGGAATAAATGCATAAAAACAATACGGATTTCTATATCTAATTACATATTCTAAAACTACAGAATGTTAGCTTTTATATGATATCAAAATTATTAACATCCAACAAGAAATAAAAAAAAGTTAACAGGGGGGGGGCATGTTTTCCTAAAATCTAGAGGGGCGCCATGTTTTATACCTGCCCGATAAAGACAAGATGAAAGTCTAAAAATAGACCTCCGAGGAGTGAATCTTTTTTTGTTTGTTTAGGATCAAGGACTTATATATACATAAGTCCTTGTTAGGATTTAAAAAAACTAGAAAAGATATACAAGCTACTGCTTTTCATGAAAAATATCTCAAATAGTATCCAAAAATTGTTCTCAATTGCTTCGAAATAGATCTACTGCATTATAGTCTGGTTCTCGACATTATATCACGTGATCATTGCGGATATTTCGGACACTATCTGTAATTAAGAAGTTGCGATTTTGCATTGCCACTTAAAAGGTCGCACTAAAATTCCAAATAGTTTTATTCGGATTTTTCCGAAAAACTCCAAAGTCTATGGTCGCTGCGTAGGAAGAAAAGAACAATCAGTTTTCTAACAAATGAATTATTAGTTGATAATAAAATGTAATGTAAAAGGTAATTATTGGGGGAAAAGGAAAAAAATGTGAATAGTTGTTTACTTACAATCTCCCTCACAGCTTGAAAATATGGACTTATTTTCCACCAGTATACATTAAAGTAACAAAAGTCAGAAATGGCGTTTTTTAACGAAATGGGAAATTACTTGAAATGTATATTGTTTCTGAGTGATAAAGGTTTTTTGATCTATCGAGCCCAAATATCTTCTTGAATATATATTTGTACATGTACTTTTATTTGAAAAGTCCATTTGAAGAGTTTCTGCAAAATCTGTGTAGACTCGCTATATTATCTATCCAGTCCAAAGAGTTTCTGGAAACTATTTCTAAACTCGTTATGTTATTTTCCTAGACCAAAGAGATTCTGGAAAATATATACTTGTATTGTTACTTACAAGTCCAAATATTTTCTTGAAACTATATGTATACTTCTACTCTCGTTATATTATTTTCCTAGTCCAAATTAAGAGTTTCTGTAAGCTACTTGTAGTGCTATTTACAAGTCCAAAGAGTATCTGGAAACTCTATACCTACACTCGTTATATTATTTATATTGTTATTTGAAAAGTCCAAAGAGTTTCTGGAAACTATTTCTACATTCGTTATTTTATTTTCCTAGTCCAAAGAGTTTCTGAAACTATTTTTACACGCATGACGTTATTTATCAAGTCCATATGTACAGGTTCTGGAAACTACTTGTACTGCTATATTTACAAGTCCAAAGATTTTGTGGAAACTATTTCTACACTGTATATATGTTATCTATCCAGTTCAAAGAGTCAAGGACTTATATATACATACATATAAGTCCTTGAAAGTGTTTCTGGAAACTATTTCTAAACTTGATTATGTTATTTCTTCTAGTTCAAAGATCGAGTTTCTAAAAACTATTTCTACATTCATTATGCCATTTTCCTAGTCCAAAGAGTTTCTGGAAACCATTTGTAGTGATATTTACAAGTCCAAAATTAAAGAGGTTTCGGAAACTATTGCTACACGTGTTATATTATTTTCCTAGTCCAATGAGTTTCTGTAAACTACTTGAATTATTTGAAATTCTCAATTGCCTAAATCAAATACCTATACATTACAGTATAGTACATGTATAGGTCTTTGCCTAAACTATCGCCTCTTACACTGCCTTGAACTCAGTGCTTTGATTCGAATTTATTGTAAACGCGTACACTCCTTTTGTCATTCACCAAATTTGTTCATTTTCACCGAAAGGGAACAGACGGACTACTTTCCCGAAACTTTACGCTTTAACAGTTTGTCCTAATTTCTATCACGTACGCATATTTTGTCGAGAAAAAACTGTCAATCATCACTAAAGATGTAATTTGACACCGCCCACAAAGTAACTCGGTCATATACTATTTAAAGGGGGGCGGCGGTAAAAAGAAAGCGAGGACATTCAGTGTGCTTTAGATGCGTTAATAAAAGTCAACATTTACCTGTAACGATGGATTTTTTCTTAGCTCAGGACGAATTCTAGATATATGATTGTTTTATTATTGAGGAACTGGTATTGTGTTAGTTATTATATTAACAATCAATTTCCAGCAATGCATGATTTCAATGTTTTTTACTGTTTGACCATTATTTCAATTTGGACCATTAGGCCTATGCACCTTTATTTTACAGTTTTCGAACGTTCTGTTTCGAGAAATACTTGTTAACAATTACAGCATAAAGGCCTGCCTTTTCTCAGTAAAGTAAACTTTTCGTTTTACCATGACAGTTCTAGAATGACATACTAGGCTACACGTGGCTTACGAGTATTGCACTTGTTAATCACGGCATCTCACCGCTGGAAGTTCGAGTGTGAGATAACACGCAGTCGCTAACTGAGGTGTCTAGTACTGGCCTATCTAAAACTTGTAATCTATCTCTGAGCTCAAATCTTAATTCCATTCCCAAAGTATTACGGTTCAATATATGGAGCTGATTATTAATTTACAAAATACATATTCAGGTCGATTATATCATGTAATATTCATGTACATGTGTATCAACATTATGTGTAATGTAATAATTAATTTAGAAACATCGAAAGACAAGCTATGAGATTTGATTAACAGTTTTATAACCATGGGACCTGGTACTACCAAGGAACGATGGTAAAATGAATTGCCCGCTTGTATTTGACTGAAATTCTGTTGTGAAC
This sequence comes from Lutraria lutraria, assembly GCA_964023205.1. Lineage (NCBI taxonomy): Eukaryota > Metazoa > Mollusca > Bivalvia > Venerida > Mactridae > Lutraria > Lutraria lutraria. The sequence continues at coordinate 727,264 of OZ026845.1, forward strand.
GGGTCAAATCCAACAAAAATAACAAAAAGCAAGGTATATATGGAAAATTCGTATGCTAACGATACGACTTGGTTCAGTATGATGCAATCTCTTACAACAGCTATGATGATTAAACGCATTTTGCACCGCCCTAATCAGCGTTTGGTCACGTAGCGCACAAACTTGACTTATTTTCTCCATATCAGGGTTTTCGGCACATTTTATGCGATATATCTTTCAAATTTCAAATGAAATGCGGACATTTTTTACAGTTTGTCCTAATTTCTCGTCCAATGAAATGTCCGCATTTCATTTGAAATTTGAAAAATATATCGCATAAAATCTGCCGAATCCCTGATATGGAGAAAATAAGTCCTACGTGACCAAACGCTGGATAGGGCGGTGCAAGTTGCATCAGTTTTATTACGTCATCCCTTAACCGTTAAATAAAGTAGGCGGGGTTTAAACCGCCCATAGACTTCGTAGGAGATTCGGTAGCGTTTGTTGAACCAGGTCGTATAGCATACGAATTTTCCATGGTTTTCGTTATTTCTGTTGGATCTAATGCCAGAATAGAATTTCAGTTACCATCTTTCCTTGGTACGAATAGTACCAGGTTTCATGGTTATAAAATTGTTTCCATCAAATTGCATAGCTTGTCTTTGTATATTTCTAAATAAACTATGATCAGACAATTACTCATACATACATGTACCGGTAGATACATGAATATTTCATCTTCATAATCAACCTGAATATGCATTTTATAAATCAACCAGCACCTTATATTCAACAGTAGTACGTTGAGAATGGAATGGATTTGATGCTCAGAGATCAATTGTAATTAAGTTGTATAATATCTGGGCCGGTGCTAGACACCACACTTGCAAGGTTTTCCGATCTAAGACGCACTCGAACTTAAACATGTGCAAGAATCCAAGAAGTTTGGAAAGAAACAGAACGGTCGAAAACTATAAATAACGGTGCACAGGCCTAATGGTCCAAATTGAAAGAATGGTGAAACAGCTAGTAAGAAACATTGAAATCAATCGTGCATTTTTGGGTATTAATTGTTTATATAACAATACCAGTTCCTCGAGAATAAAACATGATAGATCTAGAATTCGTCGTAAGCTAAGTGAAAATCCATTGTTACAGGTAAATGCTGGCTCTAAAGCACACTGAATGCCCCCGATTTCTTTTAAATTTCCTTCTGAACTGAGGTACTTTGTGGGCGGTGTCAAATTAATATATAGTGATGATTGACAGTTTTCGTCGAGACAGAACATGCGCACGTGACGGAAATTAGGACAAACTGTAAATCAGTTATCGTTCATATTTTGAATTTTATGCGACATATCACTGCGCTCCGCTTCGCGTCGCTTGTGATATATCCCATAAAATTCAAAATATGAACGATAACTAATACTTACAGTTTGTCCTAATTTCTCGTCCAATGAAATGTCCGCATTTCATTTGAAATTTGAAAAATATATCGCATAAAATTTGCCAAAACCCTGATATGGAGAAAATAAGTCGAATTTGTGTGCTACGTGACCAAGCGCAGAATAGGGCGGTGCAAGTTGCATCAGTTTTATTACGTCATCCTTAACCGTGCAATAAAGTAGGCGGAGTTTAAACTACTCATAGACTTCGAGGGAGATTGCGTCATTCGAACCAGGTCGTACAGCATACGAATTTTCCATGACTTTCGCTATTTTTGTTGAATTTAATGCCCGTTTACAACAGAATTTCAGTCAAATACATGCGGGCAGTCCATCTTGCCATCGTTCCTTGGTAGTAGTTCCAGGTTCCATGGTTGTAATAATTAATCATAAATAAATGTAGATACATGAATCTTACATCATCATAATCAACCTGAATGTACATTTTATAAGTCAACCAGCACCTTATATGTATTCAACATTAATACGTTGAGAATGGAATGGATTTGATGCTCAGAAGTCGAGTGTAAGTTGTATAGCATCTGGGCCGGTGCTAGACACCACACTTGCAAGGTTTTCCTATCTAAGCCGGACTCGAACTTAAACATGTGCAAGAATCCAAGAAGTTTGGCAAGAAACAGAACGGCCGAAAACTGTAAATAACGCTGCATATGCCTAATGGACCAAATTGAAAGAATGGTCAAACAGTACGAAACATTGAAATCATGCATTTCTGAGTATTGATAATTTATATAATAACTAAGACAAAACCCATTCCTCAAGAATAAAACAACCATAGATCTAGAATTCGTCGTAAGCTAAGTGAAAATCCGTTGTTTCAGGTAAATGTTGGCTCGTATCTCTTATTAGCGCATATAAAGCACACTGAATGCCCCCGCCTTCTTTTTAATTTCCCTCTGAACGGAGGTATTTTGTGGGCGGCGTCAAATTACATATAATTATTATAGTGATGATTGACAGTTTTCGTAGAGACAAAACATGCATACGTGACAGAAATCAGGACAAACTGTAAATCATTTATCGTTCATATTATGAATTTTATGCGACATATCACTGCGCTCCGCTTCGCGTCGCTTGTGATATATCCCATAAAATTCAAAATATAAACGATAACTAATACATAAATGCCAGGAGCAGATTAAGATATGCGTACCGATGTATCCGTGAACAGGTTACACCCATATAATTTATGCTACTGCACGAATGGCTCCGAGTGAATGTCAAAATACTTAACGTATGAATCAAGGAAATACTTTGCCAAGCAGTCGTTGGTTACACTCACGGATAATATGGCTTCTCTTGATTCTATAACTGCTGCTGACGTTGCCAAGGTATGATATATAACCCATTATTAATATTTTATCTTATCAGATTTGTCATTATACATTTCTCAGTCATACCCAACTTTCGGTATCCGGACAAAAGCTCCCCCGGACAAAAGCTCTCCCGTTCATTTTGATAGGGGCGGACAAAAGCTCCCCCATTGTTTTACTACCCCGGACAATCGCTCTACCGTTATTTTTGCACCCCGGACAAAAGCTCTCCCGGACAGAAACTCACCCGCATCAATAAATATAAAATAAATGTGTGAGCAACGAATAGCGTGACGTCACTACTGAGACCTGAATAAAATATGGTTTGAACGATCTGATGATGTCTATTTTATGTAAGTATTTGATGAAGTTTCTGTGATTGACTGTCTGATCTGTAGAATAGTACGTGCCATACCCGTATATTTATCATAATAGACTACGTATTTCTGTGATTGACTGTCTGATTAACATTTTAACTTTTTCGTAAAATTACTTTTTAGTGATGTACCCAACAATCGGTAATTTTCCGGGACCGAATTATACAGGTATTCAGTTGTAAATTATAGAAATACATATAATACAGAGAAATTGAACGAAATGTGATAATGAGAGTAAATCACAAAACACTGATGCATTGAGATGCTAATGGAATCACACATTGGATTATCTAATGATCACTCCAGGCTGTTGCGAACAACAAACATTAATGTTTGCAAATTAGTACTCGAACTAATTATTTTAAAACTGTTTTATTTTTTAGTATAATGCTCTCAATTTTGGAATCATAAAAATTCTATATTAAGGCAAGGACTTATATACATACATGTATGTATATAAGTCCTTGATTAAGGTATTTTGATTAGTTCATATCCAGAAACAAAAACATGAAATCTATAAATTGATGAAACTTAATATTACCATTCAGTCATGTGAACATTATTATTTGCCAAGAACTAAAATTCGAAAATTACTGAATGTCTTCCGAAAACCACGGAATCATGAAACAGTAATATTATGATCGATGCTACCATTTTGAAACTTACATTGATGTCTGTGACGATTGAGCCTTTACATGATTTCGCCACACGTTGTGAGCATTCCCATCGTATAGTAGATTTTGACGTCTTCTTCTTAGTATAGGCGTGACCGCCGTTGCAGAGCTTTTGCTTTCCGTTATATGTGAGGATTTCCATATTGATTGTGATATTTTCAGAATATCGTAGCCATTTAATACGGGTAGGAATTGACATTTTGAGTACCATGAGTACCATGAGTAATGGTTGTCAGTTAAAGAATGTGTTAATCTATTATCTTTGTCAGCTATAATGTATTTTAATTTGTCGGCTCAATACTTTACTCTAATTAATTTTGTTTTTTACACGCTAATTGAAACTTCTCTTGCAAACAATGCAAGTGTGAATCAAATACCTTTGTCGGCTGAATGACAAGGTATGTAATGTAATTGATTTTTTTGTTTGATAAATAAAATGGACGATAATTATATCACCATATTGATTGAAATAGTTTATTCTTGTTGTTAAATAAAATGTTAACTAAACTATATGTTGACAAAATCGGCATATAATACAAACATATTTTTTTATTTAATTAAAGTAAGAACGATAACTTATTTGTGTGAGCGTCCTATCTGGAGTTATCGTTATTGAGTAGGTGCACGTTGTCAGTAGTGAGCATTTGACCATTAATGTTCAATTTAATTCATCCTTTTTTTCGTGGAATAAGAGGTTGATTATAGGTTAATAGATCAGAATATCGTGACATATTATCAATCGTTGGTACGTTCATTTTTATAAAAGGGGAGCTTTTGTCCGGGGTGCAAAAATAACGGGAGAGCGATTGTCCGGGGTAGTAAAACAATGGGGGAGCTTTTGTCCGCCCCTATCAAAATGAACGGGGGAGCTTTTGTCCGGGAGAGCTTTTGTCCTACATTCCCAACTTTCGCGGACATGCTGATTTGGAAAATCGATAAAAAATTACATTAAACAAAGAAGGTGATTTTCACTATAATCGTCATAACTTTTATTCTATTCAAAATACGAAATTTGTACTCATCACAAAAGTTTAAATAATCTTTTATCTTTCTAATGGTGTATTTTTTATTATCTTAAATTAATGCTTTCTTCGACCCTTTTGCGTTTGAAAAAGACACCTATCGTTTCCCTCTATATTTAATGTAAAAAGCGTAACATTGGTAGATTTTTCAATGAAAATTTGATGTTTTCAGCATCATAACTCTTTTGAGGGAAATGTGATCAAATTTGTACTCATTGCATTCGTTTTGAAAAGTTAATTTCTTTTACCATGTAAAATATGAAAACAATCAAATGATATCTTCTTCGACCCTTTTGATGATTTTTAAAACTACCCCTTAGAAGTTCAATTTGTCAATCGTTCGGCAAATCTCGGATATTTACGTACGTTTACGGAAACAACGTGCATTTGGCGATGATCATATCTGCTGATTAGGTATCCATGTATATACAGTCACAGCATGATGCATTATACAGGGTAATACAAATTGGACGCGTTGAATCAAGTTTTAGGATAATTGAGGTTGAAGACTAAAACATATTACAACATGGATGAAAATATTAGAATATGTGAAATATTTTACTTTACTTCCGTATAAAAGCAAATCGATATTTATAACCAAATTTGTTGATATTATAAAAAATAACATAAATAAAAAAATGGTTTTCACTATTGTTAAAGCCCCATTAGCTTTTTGGATGTTAAAATTGAAGTAGGTCTTATTTTACCTAGACAGATGTGAAACTGACTTTTACTTGCAATAAAAACGTTCCAATTTTTTATCACAAAGTACATATAGAAATACAGCACAGTATTTTTTTTAATCATGTTGCAAAAAATAAGAAAAGGCATCTGACAACTATTTTATGAGATATGCGTAATGGAAGGCATTATGTAAATATTGTTACAGATCAAGTAATATATATTTCTTATATACGATTGTTCTAATGTTTTCATCTATTGTTCTAATGGGCCTTAAATAGACGATGATATTTCATTAAATGAAATTTATTATTAATTCATTTTTGATAATATAATTATATGCTAAATATATCATTTTGGCATACGTCCACATGTCACTTATAAAAACATGTCATAAAATAATATAGATTACCTACTTTGTATATTTATTTTTTCAATGATGTGTAAACAAAGGACGGATAATAAAATCATATTTTTGAGATCCCTTTATATGGTTGCTAACTTTACCTGATTATTGATTTTTTATACGCCTCTCACATTGTCTCACAAACAATTAGGCACGTCGAGTTATATTTGTTAGATATCATTTCAATCAAGACGGATGGAAATTGCCATAAAATTGCAGAAATTGATTGTACCCGTATTCACAAACGTTTTTAGTTTTCCGAGTTAAGAATTTTCTTTGTCTTAAATTTTGACTAAGACATAAGAAATTTCTTAGTCTTCATCTTAGATTTATTCTAAGCGTAAACTAAGACGGAATTATTCTTAGTTTGAAAAGAAATCTTAGTTTTGAAAATTTACCGTTGTCAGGGTTTTTTCCACGGAATTCCCATACGTCATAACCTACGATTGGCGATTAGTTTAACCGGTCATACACTTTCTCAATTTTACGGATACGATTGGTATTGGCCCTGGGCCCGTATTCACAAATTAACTAAGATGAAAAATTATCTAAGAATATCTAAATTATCTTAGTTTTCGCCAAGTTTTGCTAACTTTGCAAGATTTTTTTTAACTTTCGTCTTAGAGTGAAAAAAATCTTAGAAAAATTCTTAGATCGACGATTTTTTTATCTTAAAAGTTAAGTCAAGGTACGAGGTGTCTTAACTTTAAGAAATTTACTTAGATAAAAACAAAACGAATATGGATGCTACGTCGGACTCATTATTTTTCTATATCTATGAAAAATACGGATACTTATTGGCTAATTTCATGGACTGTGAGCTTTTTAACACCGTAGTTTTCTGTTGTTAAAAATGCGTAACTCTTGCTGGTATACCAGAGAGTATTTGTGGGTTGGGCTATGTAAACAGGTTCCAACATGACTTACAGAAAAATGCAGTATCAATACATTTGTTGTTGACATCAAACATGATATTGCTGATCGACTCAACATGCAGCAATTTATAAGATATAATCATTTTCATTCATTGTTTTTCTAACAATTTTTTAAAAATAATAAAAAATGCATAAACTCATTATTTTATTACAATTCAAGTATGTTTTACCATTGCTTATTAATCATTAATCTTTACAAAATTATAGTTACCTAAAATTACATCATTTAAGATATTTCACTTGTATTTGTACCTGTATAAAATATGAAGACATTATATGAATTGAAATGATGTACTTTGTATTCACAGATTCTTTTGAGGACTTCGTGTACCATTTATGATGACATTAATTAATCAAGACATAGACAGTTCATGATATGGATTCAACTACTGTTTTGCAGTATCAATTTTTATATGAACGAGAAATTAAGAGACAACTGTTAATCTTAAATCTTTATTACCTTGTATACATTTTGTTCTGAATGCACTCATTGTGATAAAGTTTGTACCAGCTGTCCTGCAAGTACTACATTGTGACTTTTAGTATGTCATGAATTAAAACTTATGTATTCTTTTGTGTAGATTGTTGAATAGAAAATAATGCAGGTATACGCTATGTTGAAACTACTAGTAAACATGCAATTGTATCCTTGGCAATATGAATTCAATGGGGTAAATGCATGTATCAGTAATGTTTATAATCTGCTTTTGTATGAACTAACATAAATATTGCACAACTGAAACGGGTGTTTTTTGTTATTAATCATTTATTTAATGTTCAGTTTTAGATGACCTGAGCCTCTGTTGTTGTAAGTAATCACACGCTGTCAAAATTCTCATGTGAGTAATGCTATGATAAGCAGAAATATACCACCAGACAGACAGTAAATAAAATATATACATGTATACATAGTTCATAATAAGAGTCAATCGAAAACATGAGAGATCAATGCTACTTGAATTGCATTTGAATGTATTATCATCTTAATTTAACACCTCAGAATAGAAATTAAATAGGTAGTTGTTAAAATGGAAGATATGTGCAGATTTGAAACACTATTACTGGTAAATTGTGATTGGAAATATTGTTTTAAGCAATATATTGCACATCTGAGTGGTACCGATATAATTATGAAGGTTGTGACTCATTAAAAAATCAAATGATCACCTAAAAATAGAATTCTTTGATGAAATAGATGGTAATCATAGCTGTAATAGTGTAACTGACTTACTGCTTGAATGTAACATTATCAGTAGTCACAAAAACATTTCTGATGGTTTAGAACCACAGCAAACTTTCTATTCTGACGATTTTGAAGATAGGCACAAGTCAAGTGAGATAATTAGTATGTGTCCCCTCGTACATATGGAATACACAACTAAGAACTTAATGTGTACAATATTGAAATTGAATTTGGAGTCATCGTAAAACCGTATTCTTGCTGTACAACATAAAGACTTGTAACTTAACTTTACACAATTTGCGTTTACAACGTATACATGTACAATATAACAAAATTCGTTTTTCTTTTACGATTTGTTGCCTCAGTTCTGACGCCTATTGTTGCGTATTTGTATTTTTGATACTTCTGTTGCTTAAACTTAACCGAATTACTGCATACTTCATAAAATGTCAAAAACATTAATTTGACTGTTCACAATACCGCCAACGGATTTTTAATTGATATATCAGTGACCCTGTTTATAAGGAACCTGTTTGTATTCTGCAAATATGACTAACAATTATATTTGTGTCATCCGTGCAATTTTGTGGCTGAAAAAGTACCAAACGTATCCGTAAAATTGCAGACAGTGTATGATAGGTTTAACTCATCGCCAATTTAAACGCAGGCGTAAGTTATGACGTATGGGAATTCCGTGGAAACCCCCCTGACAACGGTAAATTTTCAAAACTAAGATTTTTTCAAACTAAGAATAATTTCGTCTTAGTTTACGCTTAGAATAAATCTAAGATGAAAACTAAGAAATTTCTTATGTCTTAGTCTAAATCTTAGACAAAGGAAATTCTCAACTCGGAAAACTAAGAACGTTTGTGAATACGGGCCCTGGTCTATAGCTTAATGTTATTCGTATTTTTTTCTATTTTGTGATGAAAATAAATATCTGCAACAGTTATTGAAGGTTGTAATGGATTTGGAAGTTATTTCATTTATAATCATTTACCTACAAGACGTGCGACATAGTGCAAAATTTCTGGTTACTCGATCGACCCTAATTAATTTTATCCCGCGACCCTAGCCATTTTTACTGATTTTATCCGAGGAATGGAAAATCCTCTTTCTCCTTTTTACCTTCCCATATGCTTTCAAAAGCCAAATAAAGTCCATACCTACTAACCGACTTTTAATGAGAAAAGAAAAACATTTTTTTCACGCCTAAGTGTAATCATGATATGATATAATGTTAATTTCAGTAGTGAAAATAAATGTATTGTAAGCTAATGTGTTTATATGCAGAATAGAATCAAATTACTATTTGACTGTGCATACAATAACAAAATCATTACTAGGATTCTTGAATTTTGTCTTTTCATAATATTCGCATTTGCAAAATAATTTTACTGATAAAACAAATTAATGTCAATATCATACGTTTCTGTCCATTTTAACGACGTACATAATAGTTGGGACATGCTCAAGTCTTATCAGAGATCCAAAAGTTATACAGTTAAATATCGATTGTTGGATCAATTAAGATAACAGATTTTATCTGTTACGCGTGACTGACTTTATTACTTTATGGCCATTAATAAAGTCAGCATAACGCAAGCAATGAGGGTAACAATATATAGACTGTATATAAACCCCTGAATTGTAGTTGTTTCCCTTGAAAATTGATCAGATACTCAATAAGGCCATGTCCGCCAAAGTTTGACATGTTTATTAAACATATGACAAATGTCACAATCTCGTGCTCCACACATAAACGACATACAAGGCCTATACATAGTTCTTTTTTCCGCTATCCCGACCCGAGGTAGTTTTATTGCGCCGACACTAGACATTATTCTTTTGTCTAAATAACTGAACTTTTCACATTGCAGGCTGTTAGACAAACACAGGAATGTTTGAACATAACCATTGGTGAATTGGTTCCTCTAACGGAAGACTTATATCCAGCAACATTAGAACTACTTAAAGAATGCTTTATTAACGAAGAACCAGTCTGTACAGCTCTTGGAGTAGACTGGTGTGAAGAATACAGAAATTCGTGGTTGGCCATTTTCAGGGCCAACCTCTCTTTTGTTCTTATCGACAAAACGAGTGGTGAACTAATGGGAGTCCGTTTAATTCTGGGAATGAAAAAAGGTACGAGTGAAGACTTCGTTAACCCTGACGAAATCGAGGACAAACCAAGGAAACATTATGTACAACTAATGCAAATTAGTCTGAAAATGGCCAAGTTTTTTGAAAAGTATGACGCTGATGAAGCGTTCTTGCTTTGGGGACTGGCTGTGCCATCGAAGTACCAACAACGTGGCATTGCCACGCTTATGATGAAGGCAGCTGTCACATTTATCGAGTGTCTAGGGTTCGAGTCAGTTTATATTCGCGGTAATGCGTCCTCGAACTATTCTCGGAGAATCTATGAGAACCTTAATTTTGAGACACTGTCAGAAATAAGTTTTGATACTTATTGCGTCGACGGCGAGTTTATTCTCAAAGGAAAAACAGGGGTTCATACTTGTCTAAAGGAATATGTGCTGTTGCTACAAAAAACAATTCTTTGTAGATAATTTGAAGAACATGCATTGAATGAACATACTTGTACATACAAAATGTTGTTGGTGGTGTCGTATTGTGTTTTTGTAAAGATAATGCAACAGTAATATCTGTGCATTATAGAGGCTATTTAATTGATTACTGAAAAGGTTACATATAAAGTGTTTCGTTTATACACGAGTATAGAAAGAGAGCGATGATTTGCATAAGAATGTAAAAATAGATAACAGCTTAGCTGTGTGTATTTCATGAACTCCTCGTCTTTATATACCTACCTGATTGTAATATACATGTACTATATTGATTGTATATTTGTATATTGTATATTTCATTCATATTTCAAACTTGTTTTTGTTGAACTGTAAAACTAAAAGTTCATAAGGTTATATGTTGTAACATAAACAACATTTAACAACAGTGTGTTGTTTCTCTGTATGAGCAGTTTACAGTAGAACAAGATGATAATAAATTCCTAGGGACCTGTGTATGATTTTATTACATGTATATCCATAAAACAAATAAAGAAGATTGTATTCGGGAAAACAACATGTAAACATTTCATTTTATCCATTTTTATCATGTCTGGGCTCACTATAGTCATGTTTATCTGTACATAGTCATATTGCGAACCTCAGACCGCCCGGTTAGCTCAGTGGTTAGAGCTTCGAACTCCGAGACAAATTTGACTGAAGATAATACGTCGTATGTCAAATTGTCCACCACCTCTTAATTATGTGGGATAGCTTGCAGTTCATAAATCAGTTCATGGACATTTGTTCATGAACTTCGTGTCCAATTTGTAGGTCATGAATAAATCTATAAACTCATAAATAAACTGATGAACATTTCGTGAATTGTTCATCAATTCTACGCAGGGACAGGTTTTTATTTATCTAACACATGTACACTTCGTTCCTGATTTGTACTAGAAATGCAGTAATTATTTGAGATTGGTTGCACAATTTTATCTTGTGCAATGAACTTAAATATTTAATAGCGAGCTAGTTTAAACACGTAAATATATTAAATGTAAAAAAACACACTTCTTATCGTATATGGAGATGCATAAACATTAAACACATGCGTTATCAAGACCGGGCGTTAAATATATGTAAATTATTATCATTAATACTCAACATATCAATTCAATGCAACCAGTTTTCACAGCCGTTCAGCTGGTGCATAATTCAGTCGTTTATTAAATAGAATATAGAATCTATTTTTACAAGTGGATATAATGCCCTCGATTGAATCCTTAACAACTGATGATATAGCAAAGGTAGATTTTCTCTTCCTGTTTTTGACATTTATTTTAAATATTGAATGTATTGTTTGACTATCAAAGCGCTGTTCGTGCATTTGTATCTAGGTCAAGGTTATAGAATTTTTATATGTAGAGTGCACGCGCAATTACCAGCAGTTATTGAGAGCGCGCGAAATGTTCTCAATATATGCTATGGAACGCCTCCAGTGACCTTTATCGTGCATTTTTATTTCGTTATGTATGAAACTAAGTTTGTAATGCATAATGGCCATTCGTTCTGTGCAAAATGCAATTCGTCGTGTGCAAATATCAATTCGTCATGTGCAAAAATCAATTTGTTATGTCAAAACATCAATTCGTTATGGTGTTTTGACAGTTTGTTATTTTCTTTTTCATTCCGTATTACTCAAAAGTAATTTCGTTCTGCATAGACTTCATTTTGTTCTGCACAAACGATATTTCGTTCTGCATAAACTTCATTTTGTTCTGCGCAAAAGTCATTTCGTTCTGCACAAACTTCATTTTGTTCTGCGCAAAAGTCATTTTGTTCTACACAAACGTCATTTAACTCTGCATAAACTTCATTTTGATCTGCGCAAAAGTCATTTCGATCTGCTAAAAAGTCATTTCGTTCCGCACAAACGTCATTTCACTCTGCATAAACTTCATTTCCTTCTGCATAAACTTCAATTTGTTCTGCGCAGAAGTCATTGCATTCAGCACAAACGTCAATTCGCTCTGCATAAACTTCATTTTGTTCTGCGCAAAAGTCATTTCGTTCAGCACAAACGTCATTTCGCTCTGCATAAACTTCATTTTGTTCTGCACAAACGTTATTTCGTTCTGCACAAATGTTATTTCGTTCTCCACAAACGTCATTTCGTTCCACACAAACGTTAGTTCGATCTGCACAAAAGTCATTTCGTTCTCCACAAATGTCATTTCGTTTCACACAAAAGTAATTTCGTTTTCCACAAACGTCATTTCGTTCCTCACAAATGTCGTTTAGTTCTGCATAAACGTCATTTCGTTCTGCACAAAAGTCATTTCGTTCTCCACAAACGTCATTTCGTTCTGCACAAACGTCATTTTGTTCTGCATAAACTTCATTTTGTTCTGCACAAGAGTCATTTTGTTCTGCGCAAATGTCATTTCGATCTGCTCAAAAGTCATTTCGTTCTGCACAAACGTCATTTCGTTCTTCACAAACGTCATTTCGCTCTGCATAAACTTCATTTTGTCCTGCGCAAAAGTCATTTCGTTCAGCACAAATGTCATTTCGCTCTGCAAAAACTTCATTTTGTTCTGCACGAACGTCATTTCGTTCTGCACAAACGTCATTTCGTTCTGCATAAACTTTGTTTTGTTCTGCGCAAAAGTCATTTCGTTCTGCATAAACTACATTTTGTTCTGTACAAAAGTCATCTCGTTCTGCGCAAATGTCATTTCGATCTGCTCAAAAGTCAATTCGTTCTGCACAAACGTCATTTCACTCTGCATAAACTTCATTTCGTTCTGCATAAACTTCATTTTGTTCTGCGCAAATGTCATTTCGTTCAGCACAAACGTCATTTCGCTCTGCATGAACTTCATTTTATTCTGCACAAACGTCATTTTGTTCTGCATAAACGTCATTTTGTTCTCCACGAATGCCATTTCGTTCTACACAAACGTTATTTCGTTCTGCACAATAGGCCCATTCTCACACAACTTGGACAATTGGGGTAAAAAAAACCCGATTTTTCTGTACTCCCAGAACTTACTCATTTCCTTAGCATCATATCAGGATACATATAAACTACTGATTTCCAAAATTTTTCCAGCAACATATCAACAGTTTTTGAAATTCGGATGCTTAATTGCTCTTGCTGCTGTATTCTTTACCGCATTTTTAAACAGAACCCATGATAGTTCGATGTTATATAACCATGAATTGGTATAACTTTTGTACAAGTAACCAATAAATATCTGTGCAAAATAGGATAAAATATGATATAAGCTCGCGATTTCCCCCTTGTGTGAGGAATACTTGGACTATGTCATGCTTTTTGAAAATATATTAATAATCTTTACTTCAGTTTTGAGAAACTTTCTATTAAGTTGTGAAATAAAACCACTTTATAGAAGATAAATGTATTTGAACAATTTAATCGAAACAAGTATATGCTTACGATGGTAAAAGCGAATATATTACTCGTCAGACAAACTGATTGAACTTTTCACACGAGTGAAATGTTGTCCCGTTGATTATTCAAGAGTTGTCCCGTAGATTATAATTCTTTGCGAATTGGACTTCTCCATAATGCAAATACGAATATGCATGGTTGCGAATATAATAGTATATGCATCAATTCGATAACTAACCAACATGGCTGAAAATTCATAGATTTGTTGTTCGTAATCAACGGGACAACTCTTGAATAATCAACGGGACAACTGCATTTCTCCGTTCCACTTAAATGTGTTATCAGTTCTGCTCGATATGTTACGGGGATACTAAACGTTAGACACTGCAAAATACTTATATACGTCTTTTTTATACTTAAAGTGCAGTTCGTAAAAGTCATTTTGTTCTGCACAAATGTCATTTCGTTCAGCACAAATCCACAAACGTCATTTTGTTCTGCATAAACTTCATTTGTTCTGCACAAAAGTCTTTTCGTTCTGCACTAAAGTCATTTTGTTCTGTGCAAACGTAATTTCATTTTGCTCTACACAAAAGTCATTTCGTTCTGCCCAAACGTTACTTCGTTCTGCATAAACTTCATTTTGCTCAGCACAAAAGTCATTTCGTGTGTGCAAAAATCATTTCGTTCTGTGCAAAAGACATTTCGTTCTGCAAAAAAAGTCATTTCGTTCTGCACAAACGTCATTTTGTTCTGCACAAAGTTAATTTTGTTCGGCACAAACTTCATTTTGTTCTGCACTAACATTTCTTTGTGTGTAAATGTCTTATTTGTTATATCGTTACATCTACGCGGAGGGGAATCACTTTGGATACTAATCAAAACGTTTGATGGCGACAACTGAGGCTAGGTAAGTTCATTATTCTGTTTATTCTAGGTGACCTAGTCCATCATATGCGCACAGACATTTTGCAAATAGCGGTACATGTACTAAGTACGTTCTCGTATGTTCTATGGTTTTCGAAAACTTTCTTTTGATTGAAATGTGTCAAAACTGCAAGTCCAGCCTTGAGAAAACCTCACGATTAATAATAAATTGGTAACGTTACTAAAATGAATGAAAATAAGTTTTGCCGAAATTTTGCCTATATAATTCTCGTAGATGTTCATCTAAAATTTCTTTTGGTAAGTCTGTGACTTGTAAATGTTCATTGCAGATGTTTAGTAAGTAAAACAAACATGTTGATAATGTCTACTTCTTTTTCATACCCACTTCATTCCCCTTTTTGTTTCTCATGCTTTTGTAGTATAAATTATGTCTGTTTTGTCGGTTTTATGAAAAGTAAAAACAATATGACAAAAATGTGTGTTACAGTATTGAAGGAACATGACTTATTTTACTACATGGTGTACTTGAATTTAAATACCTAAAATATTTACATGTTTTGAACTGTTTCATGATGGCCAACTTTGCATGTATGTAAAACATGCGGAAACAGTTCAGAAGTACGTCTAGAGAAGCCACACCGGCCAATCCCCGTACAAGTGCTGCGGGGATCTGTTATACAGCAACATACACACGTGATACCTGCAACATAAGTATTCACCGGAAGAAAAATATGAAGAACACATGGCCAGCACATAGGGCAGAAGAACCACGTCTGTCCCAGTGGAAAGCGGTTCACACATCGGTCTAACTTGACACAGCATTCAAGGCGATGCGTGCAGAAGCAGTGCGCTTCCCAAACATTGTTTCGATAGTTTTGAGAAATTGCTTTATTTTATAATTGTTTAATTGGGGAGTTAACGTGCATCGGAGATTAGATAATAACGGATATTTTACTATTTTAGATCACATGTTTAAATATTCATAAATGTATAGTTTTTCTAGTCCAATTGTGTGCAAGGGAACCTAGTACATATATATCATTTTCTGTGTATTGTACATAGAACTACATGATTCCTTTAATCTTGTGATTTTGTTGATTTGAATCTTAGAACGGACAAAGTGGTCAAAAATAATATTGCTCTTTTGTATGTTTACCCTTTTTATTTTCAATTGACATGTTCACTTTATCTGTGATTAAGATATTATTCAAATCTGTGATTACTATACTTTTGTGATTTTATCGGAATGATAATTTGAAAATAAACGTGATATAACAACATGTTTTGGACATTTAAGATTTCTTTCACATTTCTAATAGCGTATATTTTATAACAGTGTGCTATCTTAAGATATAAAGATAAAACTGTAAAATGATATATTGATAGGGTTCAATAGGTATGACAACTTCCTGTCGTTAAAGTGAGATGCATAGCAGCCATCCTGGAATACTGTGGAATCATTAATTTTCGTTGGGGATTTAATTTCGTGGATTTCGTGGGTCGACTCATCCACGAAATCAAATACCCACGAATTTAAAAGCAGAGATAAGGCATTTTGTTTCAAAAATAACATCCACGAATTTATGTCCCCACGAAATAAACATTTTAATAAAAACCACGAAAATTGAGCCCAACAAAAATAAATGAAAATACAGTAGTTACCTCGATGACCAAATCTTCCTTTTTCTTTTTAGCTGGTTAAGCTTTATGATAATTATTATAGAGGTGATTTGTAAGGTGACTTTAGTGGCGTTGGTTTGAACGAACGTTTGACGGGGTTTGATATCAAAGGGTTTTATGGAATCGTTTTCTTGCGATAGGGGTTCGTCGACTTATGCAGTGTAAGGTGAGTCTTGGCCCTGATCTTTCTGCAATTATAGATAAAATATATTAGTGCAGAGGATCTGCCTTTCACTGGATTTGATGAAAGTAATTAAAAATTATCTGTAGCAAACGAAAAATAAGGCTATACGACTCCTATATTTGTCCTCATGATAAATCAGGTCGTCTTGTAAATAAGAGTATTGCTCAGGTTAGGTAATATCGTTGGTTTTACAACACCTCTTAGGTCTGATTATACAATTTGACTGTGTACTTTGCACACCTTGTCTGAGACCTCTGTCAATATCACAGGGATGCGGCGTACGTTTTCGTTCTGCGCTTCTGCAATGAAAGTAATATTGTTGAAATATCTTGCTCAGATAAGTATGCATACTTATTGAAAGTTATCATCTTTGACAATTACTGAGCAACAGACCTGTAAAACATGAATAAATGTCAACCAAGGTGCCCACGCGGACCCCGATGCTGAAGAGGCAGTGATAAATTCCAGCAGAAGCTATTTCATTGTCATATCACCGATATGAGGAATGTGACCGAGTCGGGGTTTGAAACAGGCGCCCCTTAGATTGCAGTCCGATTCTCTAACGACTGAGCTATTTAGAACCGGCCGGATAAGATAGGAGAGTCATGGCGATATTTCCAATTTGGGCAAATGTGAAACAAACATAGGCTTGAGTGATCTCGTTCAGTGTCTAATTAATTTACATTGGTATTACATGTAACAATAATTTAGTAATATATTATATATATTTTTTTCTGACACCGTTGGTTGACGGTAACCACCTGTAAACGGTTTTAAACAAGGAGAAAGGAATAGCTAGTTTCGCCTTATTTTAACAACTTTGAAGCTATCATGAGAACATGCGTGAAACTTACTATTTCGCTCGCGTGTGATTAACTATCCATGAAATTCTCGTTTTACTTACTATACATCTGCAATGAACATTTAAAATTGATGGGCTAGGTCTAGTTTGGGTTTTGAAATCTTTTGTCACCTAAAATAAACAATGAACTTACCGAGCCTCAGCAGCAGTCGCCATCACTCGTTTTGATTACTATCCAAAGTCACGTGGTTCCCCTCCGCGTGGATGTAACGATATAACAAATTGACTTTTGCTCACAACGAAATTACTTTTGTGCCGAACGAAATAAAAATGAACATTGCAAATTGGTGTTTCGATATAACAACTTGACTTTTGGGCAGAATGAAATGACATTTGGGCAGAACGAGATGACATTTATGCAGAACGAAATGACGTTTGTGCAGAACGAATTGAATCTTGCACACAACGAAATGATTTTTATGCAGAATGAAATGATTTATGCACTCAACGAAATGATTTTTATGCAGAACGAAATGATTTATGCACTCAACGACTTCTGTGCTAAACGAAATGATAATGAACATAACAAATCGTTAACACCCACGACGAATTGATATTTTGACATAACGAATTGATTTGTGCACATGACGAATTGATATTTGCACACGACGAATTGCGTTTTGCACAGTACGAATGACCATTATGCATAATAAACTTAGTTTCATACATAACGAAGTGAAAATGCACGATAAATGTTAGTGGAGGCGTTCCATAATATGCCGCTATTCACTGTCTTCTGTCTTGGGTTTTTGATTACGTAATCATTTTTGAAGTGCAGGTGTACTTCATTTGTATTTACTCTTGATCAATGTCTTGCTCATAGTAAATCGTAAATCTTGGATCTAGATTTCCTCTAAAAGGAGCGCATCTATGTTCTCAGTACCACCCATGTGTTCGATCAGATACAACACGTTGCATTTTGCTCGTTGGCGTTGCTTAAACTCAGATATGACACATAATCAAGTAAATGTATGGCGGCCTCTAATCATTTACATATTTCTGTTCTAGGCTGTGAAGCAGACCCAAGCATGTTTAGACATCACAATAGGAAAACTTGTCCCTCTGACGGAAGATTTGTATCCAGCCACGCTAGAAGTGATTAAAGATTGCTTTATAGAAGATGAACCTATATGTAAGGCTGCTGGAGTACAATGGTCAGATGAATATAGAGATGTTTGGTTGTCAGCATTAAATGACAAACTTTCTTTCGTTCTGGTTAATGAAGAAAACGGTGAAATAATGGGAATCCGTCTTATTCGTGGCTTAAAGAGAGGAACAGACAAGGACGGTTCAATGGATGTTTCAAAGTTTGAAGATGGGCCTATAAAAGAAATTATCAGAATATTGCAAGCAGTTTTTGAAAAGGCGAAGTTTTATGAGAAGTATGACGCCGAGGAAGCCTTTCAGTTTTGGGGACTTGGTGTACCAAAGAAGTATCGCCGACGAGGTATTGCCACACTTATGATGAAGGCGGGGCTTAAATTTGCTGAATGTTTAGGGTTCGAGTCTGTTTATATACGCGGAGGTGCCTCATCAAATTACTCTAAGCTTATATACGAGAAACTTGGATTTGTGACACTGGCAGAAATCCAATATGACACTTATTCCGTCAACGGCGAGTTTATTTTCAAAGGAAAAACAGGCGTTCACACTTCTGTAAAGGATTATGTGCTACTCGTAAAAAGTAAAAAATAGATTCACTGGTTCAAATAAAAGAAGTAATATTGTTAGTTTTTTTCATACTATGTTGTCATTACATGCATGTATATGTACATGTATATAACAAATGTCCCTTCAAATGCACAAAATTATGTTATAAAAATATGAAATATAAACTTGATAATTTTATTCTAGATTTTAATAAACTAGCTATCATTACAATATAGTCATGTCTTACTTGTCACTTTCGACTGAGAATCAACTCATTTATAGGTATTCATTAAGTTGAATTATACGGCAACTTGGTGCTGATCGGTCATATATGAAATATGCTTCTTGTGGTTGTTAAGCAACTAACATAGTGTAGGTGATACCGGGCGATAAATGGACAGACAAATTTCTGATGAGACAAGTCCTTTTAAGCGGAACATGAATGACATTGAATTGGACAGTTCTTTTCTGTAAACAAAGTGTTCCGAGACAATTTATTAATTTTAAGCGTTAAAGATCAATATCATGGTTACTTGACTAAATAAATATAGTAATGAGGACAGAACTTGTTATAAACATTCCATCCGAACTTTGGGACGATTCGTCTCTAAGTCTCTTGTACTTGGGATTTCAATATAAGACACTTCATTAACTGATATCTTATCAGTTTCGAGAGGCAAGCTCTCGACAAGTACTCGACAAACGTCAATATTGTAACTGTTGAAAAACTCCTTCCTCTTAACTAGTTCCCACTCTGTGGTGTCATACAATATAATCAAACGTAGTGTATGGCGCATGACTACACGTACAGGATAAATGATAATCAAAGTACTGAAAGTACTCATGAAAACTGAACTTACATAGACCTGCACTGCAACATGGAACTTACATAGACCTGCACTGCTACACGGAACTTACATAGACCTGCACTGCTACATGGAACCTACATAGATCTGCACTGCTACATGGAACCTACATAGACCTGCACTGCTACATGGAACTTACATAGACCTGCACCGCTACATGGAACTTACATAGACATGTACTGCTACACGGAACTTACATAGACCTGCACTGCTACACGGAACTTATATAGACCTGCACTGCTACATGGAACTTACATAGACCTGCACTGCTACATGGAACCTACATAGCTATATAGACCTGCACTGCTACATGGAACCTACATAACTATATAGACCTGCACTGCTACATGGAACCTACATAGACCTGCACTGCTACATGGAACCTATATAGACCTGTACTGCTACATGGAACTTACATAGACCTGCACTGCTACATGGAACGGGAACTAGTTTAAATAACAATTGCATGGCGGTTGTAGATAAACGTAGAACTGAGGTCCGCATAAAAATTCATGCGTGCCGAGCGAGATTATTTTTAAGAACAGTCTCAGTTCTATTTTCAAAATATTATGGTTGAATGGACAAAGCTGATTAGTATTTAAAACATCTTCAGATTATTTAGGCTATCAGACTAATGCATTCCCATGGTAATAACATTATTGTCTGATCAAAATTAACTTAGAAACATGAAACAACAAGATATGAGATTTGAGCTCTACGTCCGATCTCATGTTTTATAATCACGAGGTCTGCTGGTTTCACAGTGTGAACGAAAGGGGGAGATGAGGGGTGTAGGTAGATGTCTGAGAGGTGTGATGAAACATGTAGTTCTCTCAGGGTTTACTCTGATGTTCATTGCAGTTGGGCGGAAGAGTTTTTCGTATAGAATGTGAAAGTATCCGCTAAGGTTTAGCGTTATTTTAACGTTCTAACAGTGCACATGTCTAACAATATATTGATTGGTACGTTTGGTTACTGTTTGCCCTAGTTTCTTGTCCTATGAAATGTCCACATTTCATTTGAAATTTCGGAAATTTATCGCATAAAATGTGCCGAGAACCTGGTTTGGAGAAAGTAAGTCACTTACTGTAAATCAGATATCGTTCATATTTGAATCTTTTGCAGCACATATCAAGGGTTCAATGCAACAGTGTCGTAACTCATATGGAAATAAAAACAAGTTACGAGTGTTGCGCTGAGCCCTCGATATGACAGCGCTCCGAATCGCGTCGCTAATGATATATTGCAGAACATTTAAAATATGAACGATAGATAATATTTGCACGCGAGCTGTTTTTAATTTTTTTAGTCCCAACATTACATTTGAAAGAATTACAGTAAGGCCTAAAAAAGATACTTGTTTCCGCAATCGGGCCAGAAAAAAATAGGGTAGGTAGGTAGGCATTAAATTTTTTTTTCTCTTTTTTTTAATTTTTTTTGGAAACACGAATAGAAATATTTGGAAAAAGTTTTGTCTATCTGTCGTATTACAATAAATTAATATGGGATGCTTTCCAAATGTTTCCAATTTCACTAGCCAGAACTAAAATGATCTATTTCTATAGCAGTGAGACTATAACAGACATATAACAATTAACAAAGTAAACTGTTCCTCCCAAAAGCATATTAATATATTACTACATTCAATTATTTGCTAGATGTGTTGTTTGGCTGTGAAGTGACTTTTTTGGTCACATACATGTTAAGCCAAGACTGTATCTTATTGCTGCAATATTAACAAATTGTAATGGAAGATGTTTTATGAACTTAACTGAATAATGATTATCATAAAATTTACACCGAGTCCTGAAAAAAATGGAGAATTCATCCAGTGTATGTGTCACATGATTAAGGGTTAAAGATAAGACAACACAATTAGAAAAGATTTTCATTAAATGCACATACAATCATGTAAGATGATGTATAGTTTCACTATGATATCCGAATTTTGTCGTCCGAAAATCCTACACCACATTACTATGAATGTAATGTCTACTAATGACTATTCTTGAAAATTCACGAGTCTTTGTTATTCTGTTGGTCATAATGCTTAATGCAATATGATACTGTTGTAAAAATTCAATAAATACTATCAAAATGTGATTATTCATGAAAATGTTTACAATTTTCAGAAAATGCGGTATAAACTTTATTCAATTCCACGGACGCTTCAGAAACGAAGTATACTCACGAAGATGTAACCAAATTGCCATCTGGAATTATGAATCATGACTTTGGTCAATTAAAATTGCAGACCAGATCAGTTCTCATTAAAAGCATTCTGCGAAATTGATATGTGCAGTGTTTTTTGGTCATTTAAGTGTACCTATTTCGGACAGTAACTGAATTCGGATACGTAAAAAAATGGACGAAAAGGGACCGATTTTCAAATTTTTTTTTGATAGGTAAAAAAAATGTTTAGGGTCGGCAGCAAAAAAATAGGGACGTTCGGGATAGCGGAAACAAGTAATTTTTTTTATGCCTAAGATGTCTTTAATGCAAGACTTGAGGAAAGGGTTCGTCTTAGCGAAACTTCAACATAAACTTCAGATAAGAAATAACTATTTTTGAGTGGTTAGCTGGTCGTATTTCATACGTTCAAAAGACATAGACAAATCGGGTCTTCAAATTAAGTTCGATTTGTTGAAAATTGTCCTTGAGTCATTTATGTTTTATTGCATGAATTAATTTGGTCGTCTTCTTTAGAAATTAGGAAGTGAACTATACAAACATTTGATTAGTGATAAAATGCCTGACCTTATTATGTATATCATGAGTATATTGCAGTATTCTTGATTACACCAACTGATAGAAATTCAAACAAACAGTTGATAACAATATTAGATATATGTAACGATGTGCAAAATATACTTATACTTTCATAGTTAAACAAAATTATTAAAATAATTTATTTACAAATTTCGGATTTAATATTCGGATAAAATCCACTGATTTAATCCAGTATGGAACTTGGAACATTTGTTACCACAATATTATGCTCCTGTCTTTTGGCGATTGGAACTGTCGATGGTAAGTCATTGACATTTCTTGATGTTTTATCTTAACATGAAACTGGTTTAGAAATCATTCAATATATTGTCCTAACGAAGCATAAACAGGTTCTCTCTGTTCGAGTGGTTATGAGGTCTCTGAATACAGCACTTGCCACTCACCACTGCCAGCGCGATTCCAACCTGGGACCAAAATTCACATGACATATATGAGGAAGCTGGTCAGCTGGAGGACTGTGGTTCTTACCAGGTATACGCCTGGTGTCTTTCTCTACCGTTAAAGCTAGAAGCTAGAGTTTCAGCATTTTCTTGGCATTAGAGTGTTAATATGAATTATTTCATAAACTGTTGTAGGTATTTTACAAGTACACCGTGCTGTCAAATGCAAGGATGCATCTGCTACCACTGACTTCAAAACGATTACATGTCATAATAACACTGGTGTGATTGGTTTACTGGACGTCAAATTTGGCTACCAAAATACTTCCGAAAACTGTACGGAAGGACAAGGTATTACTATGTTCAATATTTTAATATTTGTTTAAGTACTAAGTGTTTAAGAAGAAAACAAACAAAAAACGACCTAGAGACAGCTGCATAAAACTGTTCACAAATTTTACGCAGCCTTGAAATAATGTCTGAACAAATATATACATAAAATGTAGTGTGATTGTGTTTAGCCATGGTACGTAGTTCCATCTTCTCTCGTCTAACATACAGTTAAGCCTGTATGAGTGACCACCTCCGAATAAAGGTCACCCTGCAAACAACGGACATTCTTTTAAAAATCTTCATTGATTATTTAGAACAAAATAGGTCACTTGTCAATAAAGGACACATTTTGTCTTTCCCGAGGTTGGCCTACAGGTTCGACCGTATATAAAAG
Organism: Lutraria lutraria; assembly: GCA_964023205.1. Taxonomy (NCBI): domain Eukaryota; kingdom Metazoa; phylum Mollusca; class Bivalvia; order Venerida; family Mactridae; genus Lutraria; species Lutraria lutraria. Next base: position 751,276 of record OZ026845.1, read on the forward strand.
CATGATAGCACCATAAGATGATTGTTAAATAAGTCTGACAGATAATCGATTCAACCAAATTTCTAAGGTCTTCAACACGTTATACTGTCTGTTTCCATGTTATAAAATGACCGGGGCGCAGCATCCTGTAGGGGTGTACGCTGCGACCTGGAAAGTTTTCTAGGCTGGACTTCTAAAACATTTAAACAATCTGGTTATACAGGTGTCATTCATATATTAGTACTTATTGTAATCTATTTGTGTCAATATAAGGGTATATTGTGTTTTATCAGCAAATACATTTTACAGTTGTTACTTGTTACATAATTGCGGATTGACAACTACGTTATTATTATCATGTTTTTTGATAAACCTATAGATATGTTACATTTTGTAAGAGAGTAAAATATTTCATATATATGTATACATACCGGTCAAATAAATCAACATTACCTAATATGAACACACTGACAGTAAATTAATACTGTCGGAAATTACTTAACACTAGTTGTCATATCATTTCTACTAACAAAGTATACATATTAATATTACTAACAAAGGACAAATAGCATTACTGCTAACAAAGGACAAATAGCATTACTGCTAACAAAGGACAAATAGCATTACTGCTAACAAAGGAAAAATAGCATTACTGCTAACAAAGGACAAATAGCATTACTGCTAACAAAGGACAAATAGCATTACTGCTAACAAAGGACAAATAGCATTACTGCTAACAAAGGACAAATAGCATTACTGCTAACAAAGGACATAATTATATCATTACTACTAAAGTAATAAAGGACAAAAAAGCATTACTACTAATAAAGGACAAAAAACATTACTACTAATAATAATTAAAGGCCAATAAAGCATTACTACTTATAAAGATAATATTTCGCGTTGTTGCTGTAGATTTATCATTGTATCAATTATTTTAGTGACGGAAGGTTGTGAAGAATCCATGTCAAAGATACAGTTACGTGTATTGCTGAATAAATTATCAGGTCAAACGTCATACGGAGCTCTTCAGTTTCCTCAGGTGGATAGTCCGAAGATCTGCACAGGATATGGCAACATACCAACATATATGGTATACTACTACGAGTGTATAAAAGGTTAGTACACTTATTTTATTTTGTATACTACATGTATGTTTTCTTTCTTTCAAACCATTAACAGTTTTGTTGATCATATCGTCAAGTGTCATTCACTCAAATAAGCGACTAGTCCAACTAATTAGACTGTTTGTGACGACGAGATACTTTTTGACTTGGCCCCGTCCCGCACAGGATTTGTTCACGAAAATCGGCCAACCGGAAAGCCGAATTAGTAGGGCTAGTAAGCGACATACATACATGTAAATAGGGCTCTTATTTCTGTAAGCCAGAAATCTCTTCTTTTTCTTTTTAGAAAACAGTATACTTGAAATGTGCTCACACAGTAATGTCACAGGAACTGATGTTTCTGTATATAACAGCGGTTACCCTGGTAACGGTAATGTTGATCATACACATCATTGTTTCTGCGAGATATCCACAGAAGCACCCACAGTCAATGTCACTGTATATGACTATATGCTTAACTGTACCGGAAACCACCAGACGGTGAGTATTGATAACGCCAACGGGAATGTATTTGAGACGAAATGTTGCGAGCTTATCCATGGAGCTTACAAAGCATCAAGTGACAATCTGACAATATCGTGGCAGGGCGACTTGAGATGGACTAGCTTATTCTGGGTTGGATTTCGAGGTAAATAATTTACAATGTGATTGAAGAGTTACTTCCTTCAAGAGAAACTATTACATAGTGATCATACATTGTAATTGTATATTAAATTTCCTAAACCAAATCGTGTCGTTGCTAGGTAACTCGAGATACGTCTTACGTAACGACTTACTTGAATGACAGATCTTCCTGTGGTTTTTGTTGGTACATAAGTTATTGTTCAAAATATATACAATACCAGCTAGTATATACGTGTATACTATAAACGCATGAATCAATACAATATATAAAGAGTTATATAGTATCCGTATATATACATTGTATATCGAAAAAATCACAGGGATATCCCTGTGGAATTGATGATACATTTTAACGTACGTGTGATAATTGTGCGGTGACTCATATATAGCTAAAGTAACAATATTTTGTACACGACTTATCACATAAGATATCATTTGTTTAGCTAGTGACGGACACTCCGATGTTACCATGAACTGTACATACATCCCTGATCCTACTACTACAACAACAACAACGACAACAACAACGACGACGACAACGACAATGATTGCGCCAGTATCCCCCGGATCAGGTCAAACATCATCTAATTCCTTAGTACCGTCATCCACACCAACAAGGTCTTCCACAACTTCAGATACCACTAATACACTCGCTGATAACAGCAAACAAGCAACGCATTTATCAAGTAAGTACAATTATTAACGGATGATTTCCCTAAACTTCTGTAATTAGACTGTTCTTATTAAGTTATATGTAGTTTTATTAGTCTGTCAGTATTGTTTATAATTGTGTCTTTACAATAAGTCTTGCCAAGGACTTATATACAGTACACATATGTATATTTGTATAAGTTCTTGGTCTTGCCTGACAGCTTGTACGGCTCTGTCATATTAAATGAAAACGTAAATAAACTAAATTTGTATGTAGTGAGATTAACTGTAGCAGTAAGTTTTTTCTGTGCAGTAAGTGTACAGTTTGTGTTAATCCTCCATCCCGGACCCTTTTACCCGAAAAATTCCCATCTGGTCTCCATACCCCACCCCTCCAGCCCGGACCTTTCAAATCGATAAATCTCTCTAAACCGCACTATTCATATTTTATTATCTATCATGAAAATGCCAGGAATATTATACATGTATATCTTATACAGGGACAACAATGTATGCTCTCATTGCCAGTGGTGGAGGACTCGCTGTCATTACAATAATTATAATCTGTGTAATTGTAAAAAGAAGAAATAGTGTCCAGGTATGAGAAGTATACAGTATTTTTATATATAGAGTATCTTTTTGGCAACCCCTTATCCAATTAATGCATTTAGACAACTCTTATATAGTATGGATTTTCTTTTTTATTCAAACTACATGTATTTGAATATTCAGAAGGGCTTGTAAAAGCTGACAGGAGACACTCATAGAACATCTAAGGTGGCATACCTAGTTTGTTTATTAAAGTGTATAAATAGATGGTGATTGCATGTTTGGTTTTTATTGCAAGGAAAAGAACCACTGTGCGGTTAAACTGTTTTAAACATCCAGAAGTATGTCAGTGTATGCTGGCGAGCAGTTAAGTAACTTAATTGTGCTCATGAATTCCGGCCCGGCTAGTTCTAACTGTATTTTTCGTAAATGACTATCAACTTTTTTCACATGAAGTACCTTAATTATTCTTGGAGGAATAAAAGACCAAATATATATGCTACTAAATCATCTTAAGTGACATGACTGTGTTACAACCAAGGTTTTACCTCATAAATCTATGGTCCGTAGTCCTACTGCTCACTGAGTGAACTGACTGATGTGTCAACTTCTTTAGTTACATCATGTTGTATTATGTTCATGGTCCATTTCAGGAAGTGGATACAATAAATCTTTCTGACGTGCTACATAGGAACAGTATTACACAACAAAAACAAGAAGACATCGTAAATAAGCGGACGCCATCGTCTGATAATCCAAAACGTTCTTCACAAACTGGAAACGATAAACGTTCGTCATCAACTGAACAAAATACACGACCGTCATCGTCTGGCCATCCTAAACGTTCGTCGTCAACTGAACAGGCAAGATCTACGTCGTCAGCTGAACAAAATACACGACCGTCATCATCTGGCCATCCTAAACGTTCATCATCAACTGAACAGACAAGACGTTCATCGTCTGGACGCCCAAAACAAAGGTCGTCAGGTGAAAAGTCAGGAAGAGCATCATCTCGAACAAATCAATCACGGACATCGTCAAGTAAACAAACAAACAAATCGGACAGAGATAAAACATGAAAATCTTAATTGGATGAGCACAACTAGACAACTAAATGACTCAAATTACGTAATAGCCAAGAAGAAAATCACCATTATAGCTAGCTAGGTCATCCTTCAACATGAACAATTATTTCAAACCATTGCTTTCATTAATCAAGTAAATGCGACTTCTTACATGGGTTGGAACTTATATATTGTGTACATGTATTGTATAAAAAATCAGACATTCATTACTGATTTATTGTGACAAATTTATCATAAAATGCTGAAAAATAATTATAAGATGATATGTTAACCTTAATTACACATTATTAGCTCACAAATAAAAAAAATCTTCTCCAAGTCGTGAGTTGCTTTTCTCGACATGGATGTGGTGGTAGAAAGTATTAACTCTTAGGAGAAATGATTGTGTTGTTAATTTGTTTTTAATAAAACAGTTTCTTACGTATACCCTGTTCTTTCCACATCATATTTACGTTTGTTGTATGGTGTTTAAAAATTCCACATGAGCATTAATTATTACCTTCATCAAAGTGCATACATTTATATGCATATTTAAAATTGCATTTGGAAATACAGTACAACCTCTCCAAAGAGGCCATCTCTAGAGCAACAACCTGCCTTCAACAACAGCAAGATTTTTTCATACTGCACAATTTTATTATTAATTTAGCCTCTCTAGAGCAACAACCTCTCAACAACAACATAATTTTGCTACTCCCAAAGGGTGTTGCTCTGGAGAGGTTGTACTGCAGTAAGAAAGCTTTTGATCTAAAGCTAATAAGTAATGTCATGGGACGTGTTTGCCTTTACCTGGGACAATTTATTATAATAACATATGTGCCGGGCCTTCACCAAGGTGTCATCTCCATATGATTAGGGATACTACATCTTGAGACAACCAACAACTTCTGTTTGAAAAGTTGTCAAAAAATGAAATAAAAACTATGGTATGTCCCCATTAACAAGTCACCATGTACCTTGTATAACACCTTTTTATACAATAGCATGAAGAATGCATACACAAACATTATCATTGTTACATGGCACCATCAGAGCTGCCTGTAAAGTAATATTTGCTGACGAATTTACATCCAAAGAACGAAAGTTAAGTTTGTGACCTACCATCCTATGTTTTGGTCAACTAACAGTAAACTTGACTTTTTTCTAGCCTAAATTAAAGACAAAATCGTACAACAAAAAAGTCAAAATGCCAGTGGACATTCCAAAGATTATGACTTCTCACACATTAAGACTGTGTGTGTCAATTTTCATGACATGAAAACTAAACACAACAGATAAGTATCAGACTGGAACACTAAGAAGTGATTATTTTCACAACACATAGACGAACAGAAGACAACTGCTATGAAAACAATAAAGAATTATCAGCGTGTGATAATAAGAGATAACTATAGAATTACAATTGAAAAACAAAAAACATCAACTGATAACAAAAAGAAAACAAAAGTGACATTATAGACAATCTTCATGCATTTATTATTCAAAATACATTCTTAATAATGACAGAAATTACATGAACCAAATCATTTTAAAAAATAAATCATCATAAAATGATGATAAACAAGTTACAAAGCTAAAAGAAATTAACAAAATAGACATAAACAAAAATCTTCAACCAAATAAAAGTACATAAAGAGTGGTAATTCTTCTAAAAGAGCATGGAAGAGTTATGATTCTTTGTTATAAGATTGTGTACAAAGTTTTAAATCAACTATGGCTACTTTCCTTGAGTTCAGGAAAAGCAAACAAAAATGACTATCAGTTAGTTTATAATTTTACTATTTTTCAAAGAAAACCTGAACATTGAATCTAGGAGAACAATTAATTATAAATAAATAAAAAATAAATATTAAGAAAAACGAGACAGATAAAACATGCGGTTGAGTATATTCTACAACACTTCGGTTTTAGAAGGGTTACCTCCCATGACAAATAAACAATTAGTCAACAATAAATCACAGTAGTGTACATTGATAAAATATAACATCATAAAAAAATGTAAGTAAAGCTATTTGACGAGATATAACGTAATTGCACAGATATATGAATACAAATGTACAAAAAAGGGTTTGAATATTTGTTCCCAAAGCCTTCTTCTGTTGATGATACACAATTTCAGAGTCACTGACTCATTGAAGAAAATTGCAAATTCATGAAGCTCTAATATTCAATACATAATATATAAATATACATAAACAGATAAAAAATCACTCATTATCAGTATTATACACATTCATAAAAAAATGCACGCAAGGATAAAAAAAAGACAAAAAAGAGTTCATGATTGTCTTCTAAAAATTTAAGCATACTTATGAAAAATGGAGCAAGATTGTGATAAAAAAATATATCAAATAAAAATATCATCAACAAAATATATAAATGAGTCTTGTAACTATATGGATGTTTATATAGACAACTAATGGTCATGTAATGCAATAAAAAATAACTTAGACATCTAAAATTTCAATTTGCTACAACATTTGTCCATAATCATAAATCGTAAGATTTATATTCAAAACTTTTAAAACCAAGATTTGGGGTGAGAATTTTGAGCTATACAGAGGTCCATTATCTCTGAATAAAGATACAGACATTTATCTGGTGTAACATATCTAAAATACATATACATCAATACACCAACTGTCTTTTTTATTAACATATCTTAGTTATGAAAGCAGTTTTAAACTTATAAATATTTCTTATAGTGAACATTTCAAACAATAATCTTAAACAACTGACAACAAATGTCCAAAACAACAGAATATAACACATTTATTTACAAACAAAGTAAATCAAGATTATTTAGTATGAAAACAGCTTAGTCTTAGTCAGAATATGTCTATAAAATGGACTAAAAGAGTGTTTCATTAATTTTCTGTAACAAAAAGAAAAGCACAATATTATTACAAACAAAACAAAAAAGCTGCAAAATTAAATATCCAGTAATATACAGTCTGACCATTCTAACCAATCCTTGAAGTGATTTACTCAAATCTTTCACATGAACTATTCATCAATTTTCAAATTTATATCACATCATCACATCCCATTCAGTACACTGGCCTTCCCTTGGATGGAAAATGGACTACTCCATGTATTCACATTAGTTATTCTATTATGGAAAAAAGGGAAGTCACCTATAGATAACAAACAACAATAAGGCACTGATATATGAAAAATAATTTTAGCCAATTGATTCTTACATCAATTGTGTAATCTTATGGGTTTCATTTTTTTATTTTGAAGTATTCAGTAAGATGTCCTGACTGTCTGATTTTCTTCACCGAAGAGCTAGATGGCTGACTTTTATCACCATGAACACGCTTTTTCATGTTTTGTTTCTTCATTTCTTGTGCTTCATTTTCATGTGTCTTCATTTCTAGTTCTTCATTGTCTTGTTTCTTCATTTCTTGTGCTTCATCATCTTGTTTCTTCTTTTTCTTCTTCCCTGTTGCTGTAAGAATGATGTAATCTACTATTGATAATAGCAAATATTCCACATGAAGGTCACTTTTGAAAACCATTATAAGGTTAGTGACCTTGCCATAAATGTATACAACAATCTGATTTGTCATGAAAGGAATATCCATTTGCCAAAGATGTAAACATCAATCTGATTAGTCAAGACAAGAATACTCGTTTGCCAAAGATGTAAACATTAATCTGATTGGTCAAGATAAGAATACTCGTTTGCCAAAGATGTAAACATTAATCTGATTGGTCAAGACAAGAATACTCGTTTGCCAAAGATGTAAACATTAATCTGATTGGTCAAGATAAGAATACTCGTTTGCCAAAGATGTAAACATTAATCTGATTGGTCAAGATAAGAATACTCGTTTGCCAAAGATGTAAACATTAATCTGATTGGTCAAGATAAGAATACTCGTTTGCCAAAGATGTAAACATTAATCTGATTGGTCAAGACAAGAATACTCGTTTGCCAAAGATGTAAACATTAATCTGATTGGTCAAGACAAGAATACTCGTTTGCCAAAGATGTAAACATTAATCTGATCGGTCAAGACAAGAATACTCGTTTGCCAAAGATGTAAAAATCAATCTGATTGGTCAAGACAAGAATACTCGTTTGCCAAAGATGTAAACATTAATCTGATTGGTCAAGACAAGAATACTCGTTTGCCAAAGATGTAAACATTAATCTGATTGGTCAAGACAAGAATACTCGTTTGCCAAAGATGTAAACATTAATCTGATTGGTCAAGACAAGAATACTCGTTTGCCAAAGATGTAAACATCAATCTGATTAGTCAAGACAGGAAAACTCCAAATAAGTCTAATAAAAGCTTACAAAACTTGAAATTGGTTGTCAAATTCAAATCAAACTGTAAATATTAATTGACATAAAACTGACATAAGTATTATATTAATGTTTATCAACCTCTTTTTTTCAAAATTTATCAGTGCATGTAAATCTACGGACAAAGGCAGAAATTTTTCAAGAATTGGTCAAGAAGTCCCCAAAAATTACTATTTCTAGCTTAAACAAATTGACAAAAATATGTGTGATCATTATCACCAAACAAGCATGATAAATTGTAGACTGTTACAGAAACATGTTTTAAATTTTACTTTTAGAAGACTTCTTCTGTTTTTGTTCCTCTTCAAACTTTTCAACTTCTTCAGGGTAGACAGATTTGAAGAGTTCTTGTTCAACTTTTAACTCAACCGGATCTGTTTCTGCCCACAGGTTTTTTTCTGTGCAGAATAAAAATAACTTTTACTAACTTTATTGATAAGTGAAAAAAGACCTTGAAAATGTGCTGTTGTAACATGAATACTGCAAAGTGACAATGCTGAAATGTTCAAATTTTATTGCAAAACAAATTGCAAATTCAATCAAACGAAAACATTTCAGAATTTTGTCATTCTTAAAATTTTGTGGGATTCTTAAGGAAAAAAACTCTTGAAAAAAAAACATTACATAGTAAACAAAACCATTTTAAAACTAAGAAAATTAGAAATTACCAAAATAGAAATATATATGTTACCAGTTTTCTGCCATTTAATGAGGAAGCATTGAACATGGTTATCAGTACACTTTTTGTCTACACTGAAAAAAATAAAAATTCACCATGTCTCTTTTGTAACTCTTCAATGCAGTTAAATGGAGGTAAAAGTGTAAGGTGAGTATTAATTCAAGGGTACATGTACAGTAAAACCCCGATTACCCGAACTCGGATTATCCGAAAACCTGGTCATATTCGAAATGAAATTTCGGTCCCAACTTTCCCTCTTTATATTTCAATGCAAATAAGCCTTGATTATCCAAATTGTCTAATCCGAATACCATGGCTTATCTGAAGTGATAAGCAGGTCCCCACAATCATCCAAACGCGTATTATCACATCTGTTACCTGAAGTCGACAATTAACTCTACCAGTATGTATGATTTCTTTAACATGTCAAAAGGTGTGAACAACAAATCATCAAACCACCGTGAACAAAGGATTGTTCGTTTGGATTATTGTTTGCAGAAGGAAACAAACCTAGCCGATTCGGTTAGATCATTCGCTTGATTTATAAATTGCATCACAGTTTTACTTTAATCAGCAACTAACAGTAAAAATGTTCATTTTATTTTTCGAAGTTTGTTAAATTGACAAACAATACACATGACCAATATGAATTACCGGCACTCGATTTCAAAATACTTCCATTTTCTGAAAATGAATACAAACATGATAAGCTAAGATATTTTAAGACGACAACGATTTGTGTGACGCTCGTAAGTGTTAGTGACTGTAGCAATAAACTTCACATTGGATTTTTATTTTATTTCAGTTTGTAATTCATTTAAACAGTGTGCTTATTCTATATCCCTTGTATATTTCATGATCTCATTTTATTGATGGATTAATTTGCTTTGTAACATGACATGTGCTACTGTTTGGGTATTCATTTGTATTTGTAGTTTCACATTGGGATCCTCACAACTTTGACGAATTAATAATGGTACAAACAACTCATACACTTGTATTTACGATAAACATACACGTTTATCTTATAACGTCTTTTTTCGTAGATAAAATATGAATTATAACACATTAATTTTGTTGTTATTATATCTATACATGTATGCCATATATATGGGAGTGATCTCCCTTTATTTTCATACAATTGTCAAGATTTCCCTTACCCTGAATTATCCGAAGTAATTTTTCGGTCCCGACAATTTTGGATAATTGGGGTTTTACTGTATATGAATCTAAAACTTAAGGTTCCTAAGTCAATCTGGGGACACATTGAAAGATAAAATGTTTATATCACAAATTTAAACAGAATTTGTTCTTATGTTCTGGTTGCTATGGTAATGGATTTTAAATAGTATTGCAGAGTACATCTTATCTAATATTTGACTGATGCAAAACTAAGTTTACTTTAATTTACCTGACAGGGTAAAACATACTAGATGAAAGCTTATTTTTCAACAAATCTTGCAATATCACTGTCTCAGTCACAAAGTGAACAGTTTTATCCCTGCGAAAATCCAGATAATTTTTTAGGCAGTCAGATAATGCTTCAATATTGATTGTGTATGACATCTGTATATCTGGAACATCCATCGTGAAACCCCTAAATTCTTGAACAACCTGAAAAGACGTAACAAGTATGCCAATGATGTTGTATGTCTAAGTGAATAACCTTAGATAGCGAAAGAGAGTCTCTGTGTTCAGAGGTTATGGTCTCGGACTAGTAATCGTTAACCTCTCACTGCTGTGAGTTCAAATACCACCCCGGACATGCGGGGCCCCAGTCCAGCTAGCTTTTGGAAGGTCATTAGTTCTACTCAGGGGAATTCCTGGGGGTCCTTCTCCACCATAACAACTGGAAGGTCACCAAATGGCCAGGGCTGTTGGTTATGTTAAATTCCTGGGGTCCTTCTCCACCATAACAACTGGAAGGTCACTAAATAACCAGGGCTGTTGATTATGTTAAATTCCTGGGGTCCTTCTCCACCATAACAACTGGAAGGTCACTAAATGACCAGGGCTGTTGATTATGTTAAATTCCTGGGGTCCTTCTCCACCATAACAACTGGAAGGTCACTAAATGACCAGGGCTGTTGATCATGTTAAATTCCTGGGGTCCTTCTCCACCATAACAACTGGAAGGTCACTAAATGACCAGGGCTGTTGATTATGTTAAATTCCTGGGGTCCTTCTCCACCATAACAACTGGAAGGTCACCAAATGGCCAGGGCTGTTGATTATGTTAAATTCCTGGGGTCCTTCTCCACCATAACAACTGGAAGGTCACTAAATGACCAGGGCTGTTGGTTATGTTAAATTCCTGGGGTCCTTCTCCACCATAACAACTGGAAGGTCACTAAATGACCAGGGCTGTTGATTATGTTAAATTCCTGGGGTCCTTCTCCACCATAACAACTGGAAGGTCACTAAATGATCAGGGCTGTTGATTATGTTAAATTCCTGGGGTCCTTCTCCACCATAACAACTGGAAGGTCACTAAATGACCAGGGCTGTTGATCATGTTAAATTCCTGGGGTCCTTCTCCACCATAACAACTGGAAGGTCACTAAATGATCAGGGCTGTTGATTATGTTAAATTCCTGGGGTCCTTCTCCACCATAACAACTGGAAGGTCACTAAATGATCAGGGCTGTTGATTATGTTAAATTCCTGGGGTCCTTCTCCACCATAACAACTGGAAGGTCACTAAATGATCAGGGCTGTTGATCATGTTAAACCCAAGTGAAACAAGCTATATAATACAAATAATTACAAAACATCAGATTCCTTAGAATTCTAATAAAATTGTCAAATTGCATCATTGGTCACCATCAAGTACAAAACAACACATTTGAAAGTCTTCTAAAAGATGGGTATTAATAAGTACAGTATTAACTCTCAAGAGCAGCCCTCTGTAGAGCAACAACCTCTCTATAACAACACCTTCACAAATTTCCCAAAGTTGATATTTACTATAAAATTAACCTCTGTAGAGCAACAACCTCTAAACAATGGTCAATAGATGCAGCTCCCACAGGGTGTTGCTCTACATAGGTTGGACTGTATGTAATAAACTGTATTAAGACCTACTTCCATATTTGGAAAATCACTGTTTTCCAGTGCTTTCTGTCTTACAGATAATTCTATCTTATGTTCTGCTTCAAGTTGTTTCCTTTTATGCCAGACACATCTACATGTCACAGAGCTATCATCATCACAACCTTCAGGCGTCCATGTAGCACATTCTCCTTTGTGTGATTTTACACTCCCTATAATACATTCAAGTAAAAGGTAAATTTAAGTCTCATTTAAAATAAAATGTTCACTAAAATTAGTCCAGTGTTTTCCAAGGAGAAGACTATGAAACAATAGTTAACAACAAAAGGCACACACATTACACAAATCATTTCACACATTACATGGCACACATTACACAAATCACACGTTACATAACACACATTACACAAATCACATCACACATTAGAGGACACACATTACACAAATTATATCACACATTACATGAGACAAATTACACAAATTACATCACACATTACAGGACACATATTACACAGATCATATCACACATTAGAGGACACATATTACACAAATCATATCACACATTACAGGACACACATTACACAAATCACATCACACGTTAGAGGACACACATTACACAAATCACATCACACGTTAGAGGAGACACATTTCACAAATCACAACGCACATCAGATGACACACATTACACAAATCACATCGCAAATTAGATGACACACATTACACAAATCACATTACACATTAGATGACACGCATTACACAAATCACATCACAGGTTAGAGGACACACATTACACAAATCAAATCACACGTTAGAGGACACACATTACACAAATCACATCACACATTACAGGAGACACATTACACAAATCACATCACATATTAGAGGACACACATTACACAAAACACATCACACATTAGAGGACACACATTACACAAATTACATCACACATTACATGACACACATTACACAAATCACATCACACATTACATGACACACATTACATGACACACATTACACAAAACACATCACACATTAGAGGACACACATTACACAAATCATATCACACATAACAGGACATACATTACACAAATCATGTCACACATTACATATCACAGTTTACACAAATCATATCACACATTACAGGACACACATTGCACAAATCACATATTACATAGCACACATTACATAAACCACATCACACATTAGAGGACACACATTACACAAATTAAATCACACATTACATGACACACATTACACAAATCACATCACACATTACATGACACACATTACACAAATCATGTATCAACAGACAGAGCGATCAGTATAGCTCACTGTGAGTACTTAGTGATCAGGTGACCTAAAAAGTCCATGAATTATATCATAAGCAGTACTTATTCACACTGATAACTTCTCTGTAATTCCCAGATGTAGATAAAGTCACGATATTTTGATGAACAAGTTCTATACCTTTATGTTTACACCTTGTACAATGTGGTTGTTTCTTAATTTTTTGTCCAATCTTCTCCTCTATATTGATTAACTCTGTATTCTCTTTCCATGAAAGTATACTGAAATTTACATCATATAAAAATACTGTAGATTACATAGTGAATTCTTTAGTCACAAAATAATTACTTTGTAGTATACATAGCTCACTTAATTTGTGACAATTAAATAAAGAACAAGTTATAGTGTTCAGAATAAATAAGTAGTCCATTATATCTAATTCTTCTCTATATTAATATCACTAAGTTCACAGTAACTGTGTTTTCTGTACAATCAGCCATTGTGACAGACACACACAACTTATTCCACATAGCTACCTTGAATACATCACTACTAAGTCCTGTTCACAAGCAGCAGATTTTATCATATTTAGATGTACCATATAGTATTACATGTATAATACATGTTTCATAGTGATTTATTTAAAAATCTGGCCTGTTCTTGTTATCAGTTCAGCTATGTCTTGTCAAAGATAACATAAAATTACACAAGTTATAAAGGTTAGGAATAATGGAGATTTGCAAGCATCCAAATATTTAGGCATTTGTGTTCCATATAAAACAACGTACAACAAAAGCCAGAATCCTTAAAGAATGGTTGGTTTACAGTGACACTACCCATACCTTTAGGCTCCTTTATCTATTTTTGTTAACATTTCTTGCTTGCACTTACAAAAAAAAGAACAAAGAATGAAAAGATATTTTTGTCAAAAGTCACTAAAAGATTTATTGGTGTGTGATTTTATAATTTGTTATTTGTGTAACTCCAAACCAATTATTCTATAATGATTGCCTATCTTTAATACAATAGTCCTCACTACTTATATAACAATTATACAAACCGATCTAATGTAGTACATGTACAATATTTCCCCTTTAGATATTCTATAAGCTCAATAGTTGTTTTGTGTCCAACACCTGCTATTCCAGCATCGTAGTCACAACCACAGAGCAACGCAAGACTAATAAAGTCTTCCTGTGTCAATTCTGACCTTTCTGCACTGTACACATCTACCACAAACACCTAAAATATATCAAAGTACTGAAAGTACTCATGGAATCTGAACTTACATAGACTTGCACTGCAACATGAAATAGTTACTAGTTTAACAATTGTGTAACAGTTGTAGATAAATGTAGTACTTAGGTCTACATAAAAACTCATGTGCTGCGAGCTCGACGGCTATTGAAAGCTGAACTATCATTCAGTTTCCAACAAGTGATCTCGAAAAAACACTGCTTCAGCGTAAGTATATTTTGCATCATTTTGTATGCCAGTAATCCACATTGATTTTTCTTTTTTTCGCTGGGGTATAGCATCACATCAACAATCAGACTCATTTGGTGACTTTCCGGCTTAATCTAGCGAGGAAGACCCAAGATCTTTGAAGAACCAGTGACCTTCAATGTTTCCTAACATGTGAAATACATTAACATCAGTAATTCTTAATAAATGAGAAATCAGTGGATTTACTTACCTTCTTTTCCTTACATTTTCGCATATTTCTGTAAACAGTCTTGCCACCATAGCAGAAATAATCACCGTCCTTGGTGATACATCCATCAACTACCTGAAAAACAGACATTAAGATCTCAGTCAGGCATGGTTTCAGTAACCTCCAATATGTGGCAAAATTAAAGAATTTGGTTCAATGAAATATTTATAAATTCCCCTAAACACACCCTTCTTTATACATTTCATTGTTTCTGTTTCAGACACAGTAAAATATGGATACAACAAGTTTTTTTTAGGGGGTACCTAGTAGTTCACATAAACATGTTCAACTGTACTGTAGTTATTTACCACAACACTATAAGTGAAAGGTAATATACAGTACAACCTCTTCATAATGGCCCTCTTTTGAGCAACAACCTCACTGTAACAATGGTATGATTTTTTCCAGCGGCATGATTTAACTATTAATACAACCTCTCCAGCGCAACAACCTCTCAACAACAACATAATTTTGCCACTCTTAAAAGATGTTGCTTTGGAGAGGTTGTACTGTAACTGCTGAAGTCTCTCTACTGACTAACATGGATGTGTGGTTATTGTGAAAGTCACATCATCATGTATGGTGACTACAGATGTACCTCACACACATCTCTTACCATCACAGAATAAAAACACATAAATGTACAGGATACAAAGACACAAAAATTGAGATTAATCTCCAAAATCAGATCTCAATTTCCAAATTCCAATACATGTACTATCAATTTATTTGCATTAAAGACTATAAAACATTTCAGTTTTCTGTATACAAGCATGTGACCTAGTTTTTGACCCTAGGTGACCCATATTTGAACTCGTCCTTTAAATCATCTAAGACGAACAATCTGACAAGGTTTGGCAAAGATTCAATTAAAATCGTGATATCTAGAGCTTTAACAAGGTTTTTACTAAGATCTGGTGACCTAGTTTTTGACCCCGGCTGACCCATGTTCGACCTCAACCCACATATCATTAAGGCAAATACTCTGACAAGGTTTGGTGGAGATCC
Source organism: Lutraria lutraria (assembly GCA_964023205.1). Classification (NCBI taxonomy): domain Eukaryota; kingdom Metazoa; phylum Mollusca; class Bivalvia; order Venerida; family Mactridae; genus Lutraria; species Lutraria lutraria. Next base: position 767,351 of record OZ026845.1, read on the forward strand.
GATCAAAACTGTGACATCTACAGTGTTAACAAGGTTTTCCTAAGATTTGACCTAGTGACCTAGTTATTGACCCCAGATGACCCATATTTGTACTACTTGACCGTTATATCATTAAAACAAACAATTTGACAAAGTTTGGTGAAGATCCAATTATAACTGTGAAATCTACAGTGTTAACATAGTTTTTTTATGAGATTTGAACTAGCGACCTAGTTTTTGACCCCAGATGACCCATGTTCGATCTCGTCCAAGGTATTATAAAGACATACATTCTGACAAGGTTTCATGATGATTCAATCAAAACAGTGACTTCTAGAGTGTTTATAAGGTTTTCCAGCACTTCGCCCTAGTGACCTAGTTTTTGACCCGAAATGACCCATTATCGCACTTACCTACACTTTAATGAAAAAAAATTTCTGACAAAGTTTCATGAAGATCCAATCATAACAGTGATTTCTAGAGTGTTCACAAGGTTTTCCCTTATTTGGCCCTGGTGACCTAGTTTTGGACCCCAAATGGCCCATTATCGAACTCGTCAGAGATTTTGTTAATATTAACATTCTGACCCAGTTTTGCGAAAACTGAGCCAAAAATGTGGCCCCTAGTGTGTTCATAAGGTAAAGTTTGACGACGCACGATGCCGAACAAAGACTGATCACAAAAGCTCACCCTGAGCACAAGTGCCACTCCAGGGCCCTCAATCCAATTTGGGGGAAGCGGGTTGCTACCCTCAGCAGGGGGAAATTCAGCCTGAGGGGGGAATTTTCTTCTCTTTTAAGAATTTTAATTTACAGGTCAAATAACACATAAAAATACAACTTGAATGTCAGTGTTGCTGTTTTTATTTACTCCAATTGTTATTATCACATTATGTTAGAACTTTTTTAGATTGAAAGTCAACCATTCTTTCTTTCATTTGTCTGATATGACTTATGGCTCGGTCCAACTGGACAATGGAAAGTTCATGTGGGCGACTATGAACCGCAAGTCCAAGTAATCATTAATGCAATGAGAAGAAAAACATGTGACATTGAACTAATATTAAAATGTTACTGCAGTCCTGTGAACACACAGCTAGGTGCCTGATAGTCCACTAAGGCATCATTACAACCATGGGTCATTTAACTCAGGAACTCGTCCGAGATTTTGTTGATATTAACGTTCTGACCCAGTTTTGCTAAAATTGAGCTAAAAATGTGGCCCCTAGTGTGGTCACAACATAAAGTTTGACGACGCACACCGCACGAAGCACGACGCCGGACGGAGAGTGATCCTAATAGCTCACTTTGTCGCTTTGTGACATGTGAGCTAAAAAACTGTAGTCAACGTGAGTGGTTACCGACATTCGCATGTTCAAATTACATTGCTAAACTAACCGTTCTGTCATCAGTACCTGTAAAAACGTTGTGGTATTCATTTCTTACAGGACTGATGAATAGGAAATGACAGTTCTGCGCCATGAGGGATGAGGGATAATCTATATTTAGAAAAACAAATCCGGTTGGAACCAGTCATGGCTATATTTAGAATTGGGTTTTTCTATGCTATTTTTATATCGGGTTTTCCATTTGTGTTTATAAGTTTAGCTCACTTATGCTTAATCGTCATATAGAAGTGGGGTTTTCTTGATATGCTGTTTTTAATGATTTCCGATTATGTGACACATGCTTAACCGTTGTATGCATTACTTTGTGATTACTTTTAAACAACATTATGTATCATTATTTAAGTTCAACATATTTTGTTACATGTATACTCCCATAGTTTTATATTACGTGTACACCGTCTTGTAGTAAGTTTATCACTATCGGTAGTATTTAAAGCAGATGACGTGACATTAAATTTACCATTTATACCGGAGTGCTTGTCAGTATCATTTGAAATAAACAGTATGATAAATTGTGTAAAGACAAATTGATTGTTATAAAATAACGCGTTACTATCATATATTTTCATTCAGCGAAAATGACTTGGAAAGATCACTTGCAAAATATCTATTTTGATCTTGAGAACCCCATTAGTTATGCGGGACCTGCCAAAATATATACATATTTGAAAAGGGAAGGTAAATATAGAGTCGGTATTCACGCTATTCGTCAATGGTTACAGAATGTGGATGCCTACAGTCTACAGCGACCCCTTCGGTATAAATTCAACACTAGAAAAGTTATTTCGCAAGGCAAAGACTTTTTCTGGGACCTTGATCTGGCGGATGTATCCAGTCTTGCAAAAGAAAATGAAGGGACAAGATATTTGTTTATCGCCATAGATGTGTTTTCTCGTTATCTCTGGGTAGTTCCTTTGAAGAATAAACTTCACGGATCTATTATAGAAGGATTTAAGGAGATATTTCAAGCGGGACGACGACCTAAAGAAGTGAGAACAGACCCAGGAAGTGAATGGAAAAACAAGTGGGTAAAAGCATATCTTAACACCCATGAGATTGAACATTATGTCACCCGGAATATAACTCACGCGAACTATGCTGAAAGAGTCATCCGCACGTTGAAGGTCTTGATGTATAGATATTTCACACATACACGTACTTATCATTACCTTGATGTTTTACCCGACATTGTGAAAAACTACAATTCAAGACCACATAGCACCCTAGATGGAAAACCACCGAATAGTATGACTAAAGAGAATGAAGCAATGGTGTGGAAACAGCTGTATGTTGATTCTCTGCATACAAAACCAGTGAAAAAGAAGAAATCCCATGCCAAACCTTTTAAATTCAAAGTTGGGGACTTTGTGAGAATATCGAGTAACAGACGCACATTTCAGCGTGATTATGAGCAAAAATGGACTGAAGAAGTTTTCACGATAAAAATCAGGTATCTTCGTCAAGGGATTCCAGTTTACAAGATTGTAGACTACGATGGCGATCAGATAGAAGGTACATTTTACTCTAGTGAATTACAGAAGATACAGAAAACTCGTGATGACCTGTTTAGTGTGGAGAAAGTGTTAAAACGTCGGAAAAGAAATGGAACATCAGAGGTGTTTGTTAAATGGCACGGATACCCGAAAAAGTTCAACAGCTGGATAAAACAATCCGATTTACAAAGTAACGAGCTTTAAAAGGTAGTCGTTTGACACAACATACCTCATTTCTTGTTTAGCAGTGGACGCGTGAACATCGAAGATGGCTCACCAATGTAATTTATGTACAAAGAATTATGTTTGGGAACAAGATTTGAAAAGACATTTAAAAATCAAACATGAAGGATTAAGTGCCTATCAGCAGCAGCAATCCCAGCAGCAGCAGCAGTAGCAATCCCAGCAGCAGCAGCAGTAGCAATCCCAGCAGCAGCAGCAGCAATCCCAGCAGCAGCAGCAGCAATCCCAGCAGCAGCAGCAGCAGCAATCCCAGCAGCAATCCCAGCAGCAGCAATCCCAGCTGCAGCAGCAGCAATCCCAGCAGCAGCAATCCCAGCAGCGGCAGCAGCAGCAATCCCAGCAGCAGCAGCAGCAATCCCAGCAGCATTTCACATTTAAACATCCGTTTACGTGTATTGTTTCGGGACCCACGTCTTGTGGTAAGTATCTTTTATATTTATATATCTTTTATATTTATGTATCTACATTACTCTATTTTGCTGTTAAATATATACGTCTAAATAATTGCATTAGTAGCTTAAATTGTTTCTTTTTACAGCGTTTCTATGATAAGTTCATATAATAATTGAAATTTTTTTTCAGGTAAAACGTATTTCATGGCCGAATTACTACGAATGGTTCAGAATAAAGTACAACCCGACCCACAAAGAATCATTTGGCTGTATAAAAGGTGGCAACCGATTTATGATGTTATCAAGGCAAACGTGATCCCTACTGTCGAGTTTATCAAAGGTATACCATTGAACCTTTAAAAGGATGAATTTCTAGACACTAGTGTCAGAAATCTTATAATCCTGGATGATATGGCAATGGAAACGTCAAAGGATCCTAGAGTCACCGACCTTTTTACTGAGGGAAGTCACCACAGAAATCTCTCGGTTATTGTCCTAAACCAAAACTTGTATTTTAGTAAAGATCCAACTCAGCGCAGAAATTGTCACTATTTGGTGTTATTCAACAACCCAGTTGATAGACAACCCATTGCCACGCTAGCAAGACAGATGTACCCGACACAGCCGAAAGAACTAATAAGACATTTCGACGAAGCTGTTAGTCGACCATATGGATATCTACTTGTGGACTTGAAGCCAACTAAACCCGAAACACTGCGCATGCATACTGATGTCTTGAATATAAAAGAAACCAACGCAAATGGGAATGGTCATTTGGTTGAAAACACTCGAACTGTGCGGACCTATTTTTCCAATAACAGAAGGTAACACTTTTGAGGAAAATCAGTATAAAGGATTTGTGGAACCAGAGGAAAAGAAAAGCAGTGTCCAATACATGTAACAATGCCTTCTTGCGATGACTGCAGTGTGGTGTTCGAGAATATACATGATCTGCAAAATCATGTAAAACGTTGGTGTTTGGAACAGCAACCACTTAAGCGTGAATTCCACGAGGATGATTATATAATGAGCAAGAAGATGAAATACAATACCGAGAAGAGTGACATCTCCAATGAGAACAGAGATGAAGAAAATGAAGTTTACATGGAATTGGCAAAGAAAAGTAGACAAGTTAATGAAAGCAAATGGCAAGAAATGGTGGAGAAATACGAAAAACGAGGACTCTCTGATACGGATGCTGAGGACAAAGCTAATGAGAAACTGCGTGATGAAGACTTGCGCGTGTTTATGGATAAATATGGCACTGTTATGTCATATATATTTAGACTAAGGAGCGGATACCTCTATAGCAAGATTACAGACACTGTTGCGAAATATCTAGATCGTGAAATGGGTCTAGAAAGAGCAATTCGTCTGACTTTGAGAAAGTACAAACATCATTTCGAAGAATTCATTGATGGGGATTTTGAAGAGGGTGATGAATCAACAGATAAATTAAATGACGATGATAAGAGTAGTGACAATGATACAGACACTGAGGATGATACAGATTCAAATTGATATTCCATCTACTGTACTTGTCATAGATAATGATGGCTATGATGACTTTTGTATTGTGACTTTTATCGTGTATAGTCAACTACTATAAACACATTATTAATGAGAGTGAAACAATATATATATATTGTATTTACCACATCTCGATTTTAAACAATGTATGTTTTCCATATACATGTATATGATGTTTGAATTATCATTTGTGAGTACATCACTGTTACTACATGTACTTGTATACATATAACAATAAACTGTAGATAAAAACCTAATTTCGTTGTAGTTTTTAAACCATGTAAAGCAAGGAAGGGGTTTCAGCTATTGTTGAAACTTGTATATGCTACTAGCTATCTTTTAAACTACTAGTATGTATCAAACTATAGTCGTCTCACGACACTACTTGTATCAGTGATATAATAATTACAAAATGACAGTTTAAACACTTTAACGAGAGAGAAAACACAACACAATTTTGAGAAATATATTTATTTTATTCGCCACAATGGTCAAAGGTATATAACGAATACAATTTACAAAAGCACATATATATCATAAGTGTATTTGCAATATAAGTATAATGGCATATATTAAAACATTGAAACATTTATAAGAGTATAAAATGGTTCACAACTTTGTCTTGCAATGACCATGTGCAAGTGTATGTATGCCAGAGTCCAGCACATACCGTTTGTCGTCATAGGGAGAGAGAGTGGTTTTGGAGACAGTTATACTGTAAAGCTGGTGATTGTAGCTTCTAATCATATTCATTTTATGATGAGCAGGGCTATGTTGAAATAAGCATCGCTCGTATGCATTGTGTTTGAGTTGTTTCTCAATAACACTTTTCTTGACCCCTTTGGCGGCTTGTTTTTGTGATCCCCCATATATAAGTGAATACATTTTTGGTCGTAAGCCAACAAAAGATTCAATAGGCATGCCACCACATTCATCCTTCATTTTCCCTAACACTTTACAGTTCGTAGAGCTGTATAAAGGATGGTGTTCAGGAAAATTGCTTGTATCAAACAAATCCTTTTGCTGAAACATGTCAGCATACCAATCATCTGTGGTTAACTCATAGGCTAAAGAGTCGGTATCGGTAAAAAACTAAAAAGCAATTCTGCTCTGGAACCGTACTTGGCTTTCATGATATCATAATGAAACTGATACATGTATACCTTTGATAAGTCGAGAATACAAAACCCGGCGTAAATGGGTCTGTTTAAAACGATGTTTGTTTTCCTCACGTTAACCGCAACTAGATCTTCATTGAAAATCTTGAAGCTCTGAAAGTTTGGCTTAGCGCAGACCTTTCGTAACCGCTTTGGTGTATTCACGAGCTCAACACTGATTCGTTTTCTCATGTTTTCCATTGTCTTACCGAATACGGCATTGTTCATTAGCTTAAAGAAGTCTTTTTCAAAAGTTGTCCTAGCAACTTTACGTTTCTCGGTATTAAAATGGATATAGGGCTTTAACCACGGAGATTGCGTGAATGATAAGACACGGTGTACTTTAGTGAGCTGGAGACCATGAGACAAGTAATATTTCAAATTTCTATAATGAACTACGTATTTGGTTTTAGGACCTAGATTCGGCACTAACTTTTTAGACGGCTTAACTTTCAAGTTAAGTTTCTTACGCAGATCAAACGTATGTGGTGATAGCATGTCTTTAGTAATTTCAAGTGTCTCTGGAGCCAAAGGGTAGTCACTATGCTCATTATGTAAGTACTCGGGGTAGTCCAAGTCTACTTCTAAAATATACCATGTCTCATTGTTATCGGTAATTGTAGATATGTCTATGCTGTCAATTTGATCTGGTGTTAGCCAGTCAAAGTCTTTTTCTGGGAGCGGATCAGACATGCTCGTCCCATACAAATTATTCATGTCAAGGTATGTTATCCTTGTGTTTGGTTTAGTGGCATCATAGTCGGAGACTCGCGGATTGTTAGCTTTAGCGTACTTTTTTGATATCATTGATACACCGCCACGAATACCCCGCTCAATCATCAGTACCATGTCAATATCATCCAGTAACTGGAGTTTGACGTCAGTTTTCTTCAACATACTATCCCAGGCAATGCCCGGAACAGTATAGTAGTGGGCCGCGTCTAAGTGGTAATAGTCTAAACACAGTGACAGAAAGTTCTCAAAAACATCTGCCAAAAGTAGAACGTCAGTAAGCAGGTACAAGTCATGGTACTCGCCAAACGTGTGCATGTTAAATGTCCGCCATATGGTCTGGGCATGACGATAGTCATCGTCAGATATATCTGTTTCATTTAATTTGTTATAAAAATGCTCAATTGATGGCAACTCATGTTGTTCAAATTTTTCTGAACATGTCAGAAAATCGTATGGAAAAACACCCTTGCGCAACAAGAGCTCTCGCTGTGCTGGGTCTACAAAATGTTTGGTCACATTTAAAAACTTCCCATCCCCTTCTTTGGCTAAATTAGATACTAAGGTATCCAATGATGCATTCAGAAATTGTAAGGAATCAATAAACCTTAAATTTCCGAGTGAAAATGAAATATACTTTTCCATGTTATTGGGAATACAGGATATAGGTTTGTCTTTAAACTTCCCCGCAGACGACATCAAGTGATGCATATCGTAACGACGCAAATTATGAAAAATAACAGGAATATAGAACTTAGATGTCTGAGACCTTTTACCCTGTCTAAATTGGTATTGTAAGTTACAATGACTGTGTGCTGCACCTCTGAAAACACCAGAAAGATGACAATGGTCTCTGACCCTGTCTGCCCCCAAAACCTTCTCGCAAATATGACAATCGTTGGCTTCTTGAAACGATTGTTCTTGTGCAGGCGTGAGTTTCATCGGTTTAACCTGACCAAGTATATCACATATATATTGTTCTTCTTGTAACAAACGCTTATAAAAAGTGTCAATCACATTTGCACCCCGATAAACTTCCGCTGGTTTTGACAATTCATCATTGGTACACTTTACCATGAATGAAAAGCCACAGGGTTCGTGCTTTTGGTATGGAGTAGTAGATGGTTTATCAGGGTCTGGGTTACACAAACTGATTGGTTTAATAAAACTTTCTAAATCGGCATAGATCACAAAAGGGACTTTTAGTTGTTTGTGAATGGTATTAAACTGTACCCATTGTTTATCTTCAGACTTTGGGAAACTTAGTTTTTGCGGTCCGTATTGAGAGCAATAGGGTATTATGCTCGTTCAGTAAATCAACAGTTGTAAAACCGTGAAGACAGTAGTTACAATAGTATGTTTGGCCATCATGTAAGGTTCGATTACCTAACAAGCGACTGAGGTTTCTGATAAGACAATAATGTCTAATTTCACCTTTAGAAAACAACAGTAGATTGACATGCTGAGACATGTTCCTGTAACTGGTGACCTGTAGAGGATAAACTTCATTTCCCTCCAAACCAAACACATTGACTGAGATATTATTTTGTTTCTCGAATTTACATATTTGCGACATGGGCATAGGAAAATCAAGCCCAGATAAATTCATTTCCTCTTCATGTGTTGCATAATGGCTAGCACGCGCCGGGTGATCTGAGCCGTCTACGGGGTGGATGGCGGCTAATACAGACCACATAAAACATTTTTGATCATCATTTTTAATGTTAAGTACTGCCTTTTTGTCTCTTATTTTCTTTGGTAAGGGGATGTAACTGCTGCCCTCTAATGGCGCATACTCATGAACCATTTTATACCTTTTATATGTTCTAGCCGATTGGTAAGAATATCCGAAACAGAATCTTCATTGTCCTTAAAAAACTGCAAAATGTCCCACAAATTTGCTGAACTCGGTTCAATTGTCACTGACTGAGCTGTATTGTCCAAAGCGGTAGTTCTTCCAGCTCCATACTGATGACGGTGTTTCCAGTTCTCTCGCCTTGTCACACATCCATCACAAATATCGGCCCACCGTCCGTAAAATCTCTCTGGTAAAGGACGGTGACACCATCTACATTCACGACCTTGTTCCCCGCAAGATTCGCAAAACTTTTTACCGGGTAAAAGTACTTTCACTTTTGAACACCAATTGCATGAATTCCCAGCGGTCTTTACTTTTTTCATGTCTGTTCCCTCCTCAGACTCGGAAGCTTGCCTTTTCTGAGGTTGTTTCTGTGTTTGTTGCTCCTCATGCCGGCTGGTGGTGCATACTGGTGGTACATTTTCTACGTGTTGTTGCATATGTCGCCGTAAATTATCTTAAATTCCTTTAGACAGAGAGGACACGTAACATGTCTAATGTTACTGTGTGCGGTTCGTTTATGTCTCAGTAAATGAGACTTTTGTTTAAACCGCGCTTGGCACACATCACAAGACGGCGGGAGATCTTTAGTAACTTCATCGGCCAATAACTGCAGTCGACGTAAGCTCAATTGGGTGTCATTGTCAATCGACAAACCAAGACGATGTGCCCAAGAGTCCAACTCAGCTACAGTCTTTATTTTGTACATCTGCTGTCTGTCCATTCCTTAAATAAGCACAACGCATACTCTATTAATAAATTAATCATTTATACAACCCAATACAGAGATATACGTAACATTTACATGATGAATATAAAACCGTAAAGAATAGCTCGTTTATATTACGTGTATAGAGATCACAGGTTTTACCGTATCCGAGAATTGGTGAATCATTGATAATAAATGCATAATGTAAATACATGTAGTATAAAGGTGGTTTGAGGTCACTTTACCTTTGGTCTCGTATCGTTGTTTACTTCAATTGGCACAGTGGCGTTAAGATATTTTATCCGTCGTCTGCTTTATACTACGCACTGATGTTGACACGTTAAGTTATCTTTTCAAAATGAATCGTACTTAATCAAAACGGGTTTATATAGTACAATATCTCAATAAACCGGTCATAAGCGGATAGATCGAGTTAATCTATGATAAGTATACATGTTAGTTGAGATTCTACTAAATCTATAAAAACAAAATTTATATACAATTGCTTTCCTGATGTTCTGTACTGCATATTTCATCACAGTTAAAATAGGTTTAAAGCGAGATTTAAACATTTGATTAAATTTCATACTATCTACCCGATCTAACAATTATTTGTGTCGACTGTTCTTTCATCATAAGTTTATACAGTAAACATATTGTATACCATCGGCGAAATAAAGAAAGATTAATTCATATAACATAACTGTTTAAAATGATAAAGCGTTATTAGAGACCATTAACGCTAAAAATTTCGACTCTGGTGTAATTAAACGTGTTAAGGTTAATGACAAAAAATAGACACTTCTATTTAAAAATAACACGTACAGCTTGGAAAACCAGATCTCAATATAGTGATACTTAAATCTTGTCGAGGAGTATGAGTAACGTATTTTACAACCATAAACACCCCTTCAAATGACAAAATATAAGCGAGTTAAACTCAAATGCTGATTTGTTTCAATTTGAAATATGGGTTGTAATCAAACTGAAATACTTGGTGTTGTAGTTCTCAGCGTTACACGCGAGTTAAACTTAGTAACACAAATGGAAATCTCGATCTAAAAGTAGCATAGAAAAACCCAATTCTAAATATAGCCATGACTGGTTCCAACCGGATTTTTTTTTCTAAATATAGATTATCCCTCATCCCTCATGGCGCAGAACTGTCATTTCCTATTCATCACAGGACAGATTTGACTATTTTAAGCAGCAATTTTGGTGAAAACACCCAGAGTAGTCAGTACGAAGCATTTCTGTACTGGGAATCACTCTCACTAAACCGAAACCACGTCTGTACAATTTCTGTGAACCGGAAGAGTCACAATTCATCAACTAAAGCAGAGAACCAATTATGCTAATTACGTTATTGGTTCCCCGTATATACACAAATTGAATGTAAGCTGGTTTGCAGTGGGCATGCGTGAGTACCGCTTCCGGGTAACAAAACGGTGTGGACATACAAAATTTCGCTAACAGTCATCGTGCATTGAAAACAAAAACAGATCGATATCTTCTTACAAAAGCGTACTTTGCCTGTTTTTTATTGAAATATTTTTTTGTTCAAAGGGGGAATTTTTAACCATGTTGGGGGGAAAAAAGATACTATTTTGGTGTGGGACTGCGGCCGAATTTCGGCCACAAAAATAGCAGATCGAGGGCCCTGAGTGCTCATGTGAGCTAATAATACAAACATACAAAACAGTGAAAAGCATGTTGAAAGAGAAAATGAGATTTGAGCTGTGAGTAAGGTGATCTCAAGTTTTTCAACCTCAAACCCAGATGCAGACTTACCCCTTTTACTTCAAGGTCAGCACACAGAGCTTCAGCCTCACCTGGACACTGTAAACATTTTATTCCAAAACATTCCAGCAGCTGTACACACTGAAATAATTTTTTTATTGGAATATACATTGTAAAAAACATTGAAAATGTTAGAATAGCAGAAAATTTAATATAAAATCATACAAAACAAATAATAAAACCAGGAACATGAATCATGTAATTATACACAAACACTTGAAGGGCTTTGGAAGGATATACGTGGGAAAGGGGAAAGTGTTGGGAAGTGGTAGGAAACAGGGAGTAATACCTTATCAATCTATCTTAGCTTATAAGATATGTTCAAAATGACACAAGAGTCTGATCCTCATGGCATGGGCCAGAATCTCTTATGTTTGGAATGTTGCTGAGCTTTGGATGAAGTTTGAATAGGTAGAGTTCGGGAAAAGTTGTATTTCAGGTAGGTGGAATTGCTTGTCTGTTGTTTTTTTCTAAAAATCCTTATCTGAGACAACACATAAATTACCTCCTTAGAAAGCCTTTTCAGATGTAGTCTATCCAAACCAACTGAATGTGAACTTTGCCTTTTCATCAATGTCTTTGATTTCAGATCTGGAGCCTTCCCATCTAAGACTGCAACTACGTTAACTCCTTCATTCAAAAGTCCAATTATCCGGTAATATAGGTTTCTGAAAAGATAATTTTTTTTATATAAACCAAAGAGCAAGTAATTTAGATATAAATTAAGCTATAAATAAATACCATCAATACCATTATTCTTCTGGTCCTCTGGAATTCTTAATATACAGTCAAACCTGTAAACAATGGCCTCCCTCAGAAAAGAGAAAATGTGGCCTTTATTGACAAGTGACCTATATTCTGAGGTAATTTTGTTCTAAATAATCAATGACGGTTTTTAAAAGATTGACCTTTATTCACATAGTGCCCTTCATTCGGAGGTGGCCACTAACACAGGTTAGACTTTAAAATAATTCATACATGTACAATGTACCTTATATGCATGTTTTTAACATCAGCAGCATTTGGCCCCATCCTTAGTTCCACTATCCATCCACTTATATCTACAGCCAGCGTCTTCCCTTTAAGTGTCGACACTGGAACACTACATTGTACATCACATTTGTCTTTTACCACATCCCATAATCCTGTCACACCCATATTTGGAATTTCCCAACACGAGTATTTAATTGGTCACTATAAGATAAACACCAAAAAATATTCAGTATTTATAAAGCATCACAGAAAGTCAATTAATTAGTTACTTAAGTAAACAATTTTTTAATGATACCATACCTGTATTCCTACTTTAATCATTACAAAGATTCAGTTATTTAGAATATAAAAAACATATATTGTCCAAGACCAGCCAGAAAGACAAAGAATCATTCATTGTAACAAGTACAGAATAAAAGTATTTTAACCACAAAAGGAAAATAACTCACATACCAGATCCGTAGCCTATTCACACCGTAACACGAAATCCTTCACTAATTTACCAATGTTACAGTCTGATCAATAACACGATTTTATCTACCAAACAAACAATAGGTTCAACTTTAATCCCTAGACTAGTGCATTTGTCGACTTCTTTAGAAATGATTTTCAGGTATCCGAAACTGAAAGTAGGTGAAGTCATTTTCGGGAAATTGTTACAAAAAGGATAAAGACCGGTATCCGACATTTACGTGTCTTCGTTCGTTCTATGCATAGCGCTACCGTAGTGTACACATTGGTCTCCGTTAGCAAATCTATGTATTAATGATATCTCAATTATTTACTTAGAATATAATTATAACTTCTCCATTGAACTTTTTTCAATGTTTTAAAATCATGCTGCATTGACATTGTCAAGATAATTACATTGATTTGTTTTGGTCACATATGGTATCTGTTAGATAAGTCCTTGGATCTATATCCAGTTATATTATTAACTTTAAATACATTTTCTGAAAGCCATAATATTAATTTCTCTATAAAAACGATTTTTTGATAAAAAAAAATATTCATTTCGAGGAATCTTTTCAGTAATGTCCAATATATATATAATACTCGTGAGAGGTGTGAGGCAGTATTCAAAGACATATATCGAATATGTTTAATTTTTGGAAGTATATGGATGTATACAAATTCCTTATATCAGCTGAGTACTGGCAGTAGCGCGGAAATGCACAAAATGTCTCATCGATCGCTGTGTATAAATTTTTTGAATTTAGTATTTCTTGAAAATTTAAGATTACTCAGATGTACCACATCGCGAGAATACCCCCACATCGCGAGAATACTCTGCCTAGAGGGATGCGAATACTAGAAATGATGATGAATGATGATGTACCTAGCTTATTGTCCCAGCAACATATTATATTTCTTGGAATGAAGTAACATGAACTTTTATTGCACAATAAATATATACTTAGACCTTGGACCATTATAGATATATATGCATATATGGTCCCAGCTTGGACAAAACTAATTTAGGAGAGATAGAATTCATTAGTAGACCACAACATAAACTTTGATGTACAATAAAGTATAATACTACAATTGATAAGCCAGGGACATTATACGAACAACATTAATATAACATATTTCATGAAAACAAATTAACTTTGTGTAAATGTTATTGGCGAAACAGAAGATTATCTTAAATATTATTATTATTTATAATATGTTATATGCATTATATAAACACAGCATAATGTTAAAAACAAGAGCAATTCTGTGGTGAATATATGAACCGGTGTGTAAGAGAGTGAGGTCAGCGCGTAGCGCTACCGTAGTGTACACATTGAAATTTCAGGGTTTGCCTGAAAAGCGGAAACAATGTTCAATAAAGAAACAATTTATAGACCAGTTAGGTTTGTGCCAAATAAACTTTGAAACTTGAATAAAGAGACAAAAATAATAATTTAATAAAATATTATGAATTTTATGAAATAAAAGTTGTTTCCGTAGAAAAAAATTGTTTCCGGATATTGGTTTAACGCAATAAAACAGCCACAAAATCATTATTTAGCGTTATAAATGAAATTTCTTTTTCGAAAATAACGTATTTTTATCAAATATAACAATTATTAATAAGTATATTAATTACTATGATAATACATATTAAATATCATTATAAACATTTGAAATAAAAGTTGTTTCCGTACATAAAAGTTGTTTCCGCGGAAACAAGTTGTTTCCGCTTTTCAGGCAAACCGCAAATTTCACGTCTTTGTAAAAAGTATGTGGACCGTTTTATTTAAGAAAAATTCAACAATAGTGAAGTTCTATTCCTAAAGATTCATAATTAAGATGCCAAGAGGACGTGCAAAAGCTCTCAGTAAGTATGGCTAGAAGTCAGGTTAACACGAAATAAATATCAATTCAAATAATTCTTATTTGATAGTTTAATCTATTTTCGCGAGATTGTTGATGATAATATCAATTATCAGTTTGTATTTTCTATTTTTTTCTAAGGCCTAGTAGATTTATTAGTGAATTATTTACATAATTATGTATCACAATAACAAGTGGGATTACCAAGATGTTAATTTATTCATTAAATTGTGATTTTAATGAGATCTTATAAGAATCTCGAACATTCACCACACATAATATACTATCCCGGCGTTACCAGTTCTTGATAAGTCCGAAAAAATCCTTTTTTCAAATTAGTGGACGTGTTGCCGATTAAGTAATCCAATAATTGTTATTTGTATTAAAAACGTTATGTACACAACATATTTTTAAACGTAACATCCGAAGCCTGTACATGTGAAAATGACTATTATGGGATTGACGTCGCCTGTTCCTGAGCATGTTCTGGAAGCCCCGAAAGATACGCCATACAATCTATTCACTCCAGTTTTAAGCTGGAATTATAAGCATTACAATCAGATTTTTTTCTTATGTGTTAACAAAGTACACCAAATTGACCAATTTGAAACCGAGACCTACATTAGTAACAAGACTGTATGGTGTAGGTTTTTTACATAGTTTGGAAAAAAACGCGCTTGTATGTGCCTACAGACAAAGTTTAAATAAGATTTTTTTGTGGAAAATAAACGTTTTCACAAATGGATAAAACTAGTAGACAGTGTTCCCACTTACGTAAAATATTACGTAAATCACGCAATTAATTCAGCTTTCACGTAAGAAAATTTTATCTGCTGCGAGATCGCACGTACAAAAATTTCGGGTACGAACCACTATTGGAATGATGTAGAAGTGTTAACAATTGGGATTTTCCGAAAATCCATGACCCATAAACGTGGCAAAGTGAAAAATAAATGAATTAAATTATCCCAAGCATAACCCTTTTCGTGTTTTTTTTTTATCATAGTAAAATGCCATCCATCGCGAAATGCTATAACAAGTAAATAGTGGACTGGTTTGCTTGATTCGTGCGTCGAGTATCATAGGTAAAATGAATAAAGCGACACAGTCTCGAGTTTTGTGTAAAAATGCTAAAATAGATACACAATTCTGGCCCTGTATCCTGCATATATAAAACACTGCTACTGGTAAACGTTGTTAACTGCGATTATGCTGATTCGTCCTAGTTTCTATTTATTTAAAGAATGGAATTTCCTATTTGCAAAATCTATCGGACACCCGGGCCGACCAGGTCGCGGATATCATCGGTCCTTGGCGATTTCTGTCGGTCTTGGACCGACGAACTTGAGTAGGTACTGCATGATTGTGCGAATTAAAGGAAAACCATTCTGTGTTAACCTTTGTTTATCCTTTTCTACACACGTTTTATGCATCGTCTGAAATTATGTCACTAACGTAAAACAGTTCAGTTTGACTTCGGAGGAGGCCTCAGGCACTTACTGCAAAGTAAATGTAAAACTAATTTTAAAAAAGTTCATACCCCCAAAATATTTTTCTTACCCCCAGATTTTGAACCCAGGGGGTAAGTTTACCCCCAAATTTAGAAGTGAGTGGGAACACTGAGTAGAGGCCTAGTAGATTTATTAGTGAATTATTTACATAATTATGTATCACAATAACAAGTGGGATTACCAAGATGTTAATTTATTCATTAAATTGTGATTTTAATGAGATCTTATAAGAATCTCGAACATTCACCACACATAATATACTATCCCGGCGTTACCAGTTCTTGATAAGTCCGAAAAAATCCTTTTTTCAAATTAGTGGACGTGTTGCCGATTAAGTAATCCAATAATTGTTATTTGTATTAAAAACGTTATGTACACAACATATTTTTAAACGTAACATCCGAAGCCTGTACATGTGAAAATGACTATTATGGGATTGACGTCGCCTGTTCCTGAGCATGTTCTGGAAGCCCCGAAAGATACGCCATACAATCTATTCGCTCCAGTTTTAAGCTGGAATTATAAGCATTACAATCAGATTTTTTTCTTATGTGTTAACAAAGTACACCAAATTGACCAATTTGAAACCGAGACCTACATTAGTAACAAGACTGTATGGTGTAGGTTTTTTACATAGTTTGGAAAAAAACGCGCTTGTATGTGCCTACAGACAAAGTTTAAATAAGATTTTTTTGTGGAAAATAAACGTTTTCACAAATGGATAAAACTACTAGTGATCTTACAATAGTCGCCAACAATCTAATAATCGTCGCTGTACGGTTGAAGTCACTGACTATCAATAGTGCATCAGAACAATCGATAGTGGCTAGTTACCCTAGTTACCAGACGCGCATCTAAATATCATGTATTATCACTTATCGTTCTCAGGACAAAGTTGAAATTAAATTTGAAAAATTTGACGAGAAATAATTTATCTAAATATTTGCCGTAATGAGTACCAGCATTTGACACTCATTACATAGTACATACACTGACGGGAACCAATTGTACTAGATCCCAGCATCGTAATTTGGCGTACATTCACCACATACGATGACGGATACCAATGGCCTGGCCGCACTAAATAAATCACTGCTTGCTGATTGGCTATAATTAATTCACTATATTTTAACCAAACAGACTACGGAATTCCTTTGCATCATTTTGCTGTCAACATGGTCGCATTGGCAATCAAAACAATTGATTGTCCAACGATATTTTGTTGTTTTCAGTGTAAATCACACATGTGCAAAGCAGCTGCTTCTCAAAAAGCAAGAAAACATGTTTTAGTATTGAAGTAAGCACTGTTTGTGTTCAGACTCGGAGGTTTGATATGAAAATCAACCAAGTATCGTATTTATGTTGATTTGGTGAAACTTTTTAAATTGGATCGTGTTTTGTGGATTTTCGTAAAACAATAAGTTGTTGACTATGGCAAGATCAGTTAAATGATCAGTACTATGATATAAACTTCTTCACAAGTTCCTAAAAATCCTTGATGCTTTTGTTAATTAATTCTTCAGACAAATGCATTCATTTCATTATTTGTCATCATCAATTATCATTGATTGATGTGTTGATGACAATTGCATGTTTTATACTGTGTTAAATTTCAATAAGCATAATTATGAGAAAGAAATCAATCTAGTCATTGTTTCGATGAATTGCCCTTGTACAGTACAAAGGTTCATAAATTACAAACCATTTGAGCTTGAATTGCTAAAAAATGAACAGTTGATGTCGTTTCCCACTTTCAATTAAACAAACGATTAATCAATCGATATTGTCAATTCAATTCGATTATCGAAAACTTGCATTATATAGATAAAGGTAAAGTGCACTACTATCTTTAGTTTTGGACTGAAACTTAGTTTTATTCAAAGAAAATCGCTCAACATGTATTATTGAACAGATCTACAAGAGTTTGATGATACACATAGTGGTTTCCCTGGGTCAAAGCACGGCATAGTCTCGATTTGAATGCCCTGATGTCATGTGAATGAGAACAGGTGACGCTCAACTATAGGTCATGCAAGGATACTATAAAGCTAAATATCTACGCTATAAAGCATTTCACTATACCTGGACATGTATTCTACCATTGAAAGACACACTGAAGGAAATTAAGGTTTTTTATGATAATATGTAATAATTATCCATACATTTTGAACTCAATTAGTCGATAACAAACTAGCCTTGCTAATTTTGTTGGCCGATTTCATGAACGAATGCTGATGGGCTGTCCTCTCAGCCTTACAAAGAACTGCATATTTACATGCGGTAAAAGTTACTAAAACAAATTATGTCAAAATTTACTCAGATCGATAGAAATAACAATGACAAATGTGCCTTAAAAATTGTGTTAATTGTCAAATTTTAAATATCAAACTTAGAATTTACGTTACACATCCAATTTCACTCCTAATAGAGCTACCGTCAGAACAGTTCAGTTCTAAATTGATCTTTATAATGGGTACCTAGGGTTAACAAAATTTAATTTTTAAAAGTTCAAATCACCAAGTTGGATGCATTTCCATATAGTTTTCTATAAACCATCAACACTAGGTGGCAGCTACTGACACTGTACCACCAGAAAGTTACTAATTTGTGTCATCCAATGGTTGCAAATTTGTGTCACCAGATGGTCTGAGAAATGTCTGTGATCTAAGACATCACTGGGTCGAAATCAATCTATAGTATATCCTTACATATAAATCCTTGCAAACAATGTGATCATATTCTACCCTGTATTTATAAATTCTAATCCAATCATGTTTCACTGTACATTTAGCTAATAATTGACATACATGTCCTTCTATAAAACGGAACTAGCAAGAGCACAGTTTAAATGTACTTTATAAAGTTGGAACATGAATATATTCAAATAATTGATAGGTATTTGCATGGATGAAAGTTGAAAATTTCGCAAAAACTGGAAATTTTAACCTTGGTGCAGCTGAGCAAAACAATAAAAATCAATACAATTTACACGTATTTAGATATATATAAACATGAAGCAATCAATAAATTATTTACTTGTTGTAAATTATAATCAAATTACCAAATCATTAATCACATAAAGTTTACTTATGGTGTTTTATAGAAATATCCAAATGCTATGGTTGTATTATTATAACTTCATTCATGCATGTTATGACAGTGTCAGTATTTGCTTCACTGACTTTGATATACAGGAGGTAAAGGATTTATAAATGTCTCACATATTGTGTAGTGCGATTTTATTAACCTGTCAAAGCTGAATAATTACATGGTTGTGGGATGCGATTATTTTTAGCTTCGTACCACATTCGATAGTTTTCGTTTTTTTACCGTTATGGAGTGTTCCGACCAATGTGTTGATATAACGGTAAAACGAAAATGATCGTATAACTTACGAAAGTAATCGAACCTCACCGAAGCTAAACATGAATGCAATCATTGACCGTATAATTATGCTGGTTTGACAGTTTAATAAAATCGCACTATAATTTGGGAGGTATTTGAATTGTGAATCAAATACAGGGGTCAATAAACTTACTTATGTTTTTATTTCAGATAACTTTAATAATAATTTTATTTTATTACTTTAATAATTTAGAAATTAGGTGTATTCTGGAAACTTTCATCCTTGCATTTGTACAAACACCTTGTAATGAAGCTTAACATCACATCTTTGTGCAAGAATTTAAATATTTTGTTAATAATCGATTTATTTATTAATATATGCCTAATAAGATTAACAATGTTTTCAGACCCAGAAGGGGATGGATTCAGTCAACCAAGTGCACCATCGAAGCGTAGGAAAAAATCAAGGGTGAGGTTTTTTATCATAATTAATTATAAGTGTTTTTGATATTCTTTACAAAATTAGTGCCTAATCTTTAGCCTGTGATAGTAAAGTTACTAAGAAACTTAATGATTACTGTTGGTTAGTTTGCTTCAGTTTCAATATTGTCACTTTAATTTTGGAAATCTTGATTCAGTTTTGAATGTGATTATTTCTGATTGAAACCTGCTTCATTCTTTCTAGTCATTAAATTGAATATTTTCATAAATTTTTTTTCATCACTATTTATTCATCTGATTCAGGCAAGTCCAGGTACTCCAGACATGATACCACCATCAATGGGTGGAAACTTTGGTCCGATGATGCAAGGTGGACCCATGGATGACCCTCGAGGATATCCCCAGAATTCAATGCCATTTTCTCCAAATGGAATGCCAGATGGACCGTACGGAAACCAGATGGGTCAAATGGTGCCCGGGCCAGGTCGTGGGGGACCTATGCCTGGAAGCCAGGGACCTTACCCAGGTCCTTACCCCGGTGGACCGATGCCAGGGAATGGCCCTCATATGAATCACAGATTGTCTCAGCCAGGACACATGTCTCCGATGGGACCTCAGGCTAATGGAAAAATATATCCATCATCGGCATCTATGGTTTTTAATCCATCAAATCCAAATGCACCTCCAATATACCCGTGTGGGATCTGTCACAAGGAAGTCCATGACAATGATCAGGCTATACTATGTGAAAGTGGTTGTAATTTCTGGTATCATCGAAATTGTACTGGTCTTAGTGAATTGGCCTTCATTATGCTAAATCAGGAAGTGTATGCAGAATGGGCATGTGATCAATGCTTATCTACCAGAAACATTCCATTAGTTAAAATGAAATCCTAAATACTAGGATCACGTTAACAATCTCACTGTTTTGGCCACATTTGATAACAAAACTAATTCAGTGCTATATTTTTTTAGGCAAATGTTTGCTTCAGATAGTATTGAATAAATTGTTAGTCCATATGTAATGTATACATATACATTTAAATACCGGTACATCTCTGTATCTCTTAAGCTTGAGGAAATCAATTTCTTTGGGTGTTTTTCAAGTATCAAGAATTTCTGTGTTCGGAGCACATTGTGCAATAAGTGAATGTAATGAAACATTAGAATCATCAAATTATCAGTTTCATTGTATTTTTGCAAAATTGACTGATATATTGATTCATATTTTCTAGTGATAGACTTTTGAATCAGGTGACAAGAAACTATATTTTTTTTAAGGTGAGTTTTCTTGATCTTTTTATATATCTGTCATGACTTAAGCTATTTTTTCTAGGACAAATGGAAACTACACAGTGCTTTTTTTCACTGTTAGTGGAAGGTCCTGGGGTCCTTAGGAAGAGGAAAAATAGCATCTTGAGGGCAAATAAGGGAAAATAACAAGGCATATATCCTAACAAAAGATGTTTTCCAATAGTTTTTTACCTGTATGGCTACAGTCAATATAAGCAGATCAGTTGTATTATCTTTTTGATAAAAACACAACATGAACATCAAATTTGACTGAAGGGGAAGTTTTATAGATTATAGGGGAAAAGCATTCTCATGCAGGCATTGGGACTTAATTTCGGCCCCCAAATCAGACCCCAAAAAAACACTGCTATATTAGACAATCTCAGAAATTGGCAATATTCTCATCAAATATACAGCATACCTATACATACAAAGTTATTTATCATTTTTTGGTATCAAGTTTCCCTTGTTACTGATACTCATTTAAGTTTGATCTTAATATAGTTTGGTATATATATATTTAGATCTCATGTTTTATATCCTTTCTCTATGACACAATAATTTTTTCATAAACTCTCCAGGCAGAGTTTAATAGTGTTTAGCTGTTATAAATTTTATTCAATATCTCCACTTTCTGCACTGTTATACTATTTAGAGCAAAATGGCATTTTGTACATTACTGCATGTACAAATATATTTACTGGTAAATGATTTTCTATATCAGTGTTTGTATAGCATTCAAACATTCCTATGTGGGGTATTTATTTATGTTTATATTCGTAAAATGTATTCAAGCGTTTATGAAAGAGAGGATTTTATCCAGCTCCTGGATTTCTGTTAAACCATCACAATTCTGAGCTAGATTGTTTGAATTCGGATTCTTTCTGATTACTTGTTTATATACATGTATTTTTAAGCAGAATATCTATATTGAATTGTGAAAATTCAATATCATGTTTTATGGATGTTTGTTTTGGTAATTTTGTTTATTTTTCTATTAGTAGTGTTGTTAGAGACGATTTGTTTATGTTTTTTAATCAATGAATGTAACTAAACATTATTTTGTAAAAACTTTACAATTGTTCAACACTTAATGGAATTACATTTGTGTTACAATTTTTGTTGCATGTTTGATCATCATGCCTAGATTCACTGAGATATTGGAAGTTGCCTCTCAGTTAAAACTGCTTGGTCAAAATTCAAATTTTTATCATCCATAATGATATGAAAGCAACAGTGTTAACCATTTCTTCTTCCTGACCGCCATGGCATGCATACTAAAACAGTCTTAGGTAGAGGGGGGAGGTAGGCATTGTCCATGTCGGCATGCTTGTTGTATATTTTATGTTTGAAGAAAGCATCCTGAAGTTTTTATTTAACTGAATGTACACAAATTATTGTTACAGCTTTAGTTGGTATTTAGGGTTTGCTTTTATTTACTTACCGGTACATAATCATTGCATACTACATGTATTCTATATTTTGGTTTACATTATTTGTATGTGTATTTTTAATTAAGCTTTTTATTCTAAATGTTTAAATCTTTAAGTTATGAGATTTTATGTAACTTAACTTATAAGTTTTATGAAGATTTTTTACCTAAGTTTTGATTTAAAGACAGATGTTTTAAACTTACAAATGTATAGAGTAAAAATAAAATGTCCCATGCCTTGATGTCAGTCATTAAGCATTTATGGGGGAGGGGCCTCTGTGCTCAAGTGGTTATAGTCTCTGACTAGTAATCTTTAGCCATCACTGCTGTAAGTTCAAGTCCCACCGAGACCTCAGTTCACATGTGAGGCTAGGTTACGGAAGGGAGGTGGAACTACCCTCGTGTTTACCTAGGATCTTCTACTACCATTAAAACTGGAACAGTTGCCAAATGACCCAGACAAATATTCACTATCCGCATGAAACTTGAAAACTGCTGTCTTAACTATCATTATGTCAATAGATCCACAACCTTGGTTATTAAACTTGAGGTTAATCTCCCTGTTTGGATCTGAATTCTTTGTCTCTAGTATTCTCAAGTTATTTATGATAAGATTATGTTCTGAATCGAAGTCTTCTGATAAAAATACTTGTTAACTTACATAATTATTTGGTCTTGAAAATTATGAGAACAAAAACTGATGTTTGAGCTTCATGACCAATCTCAGGTTTATGACTTCAAACCCTTGACTTTCTTTGGATAAACTTGATTTCATTGTTCGTTCTCTGTCTTATATTCACAATGGACTTGCTAACTCTGTAGAGGTCGTGTCAGGTCAGTGTCACAGTTTACTGTTATAATTGTTGAATTTTTATATACAGGGTACATTACATTTTATAGATGCTCACCAAAAAATTGTTTTTATAAAACAACTACATGTATTTCAGAATGTTAATTTTTGTTGTTGTTATTTTGTGTATGCTCTAGATCTTTGAGACAATTGTACATAATAGTTCATCGAAAATGTATATTCCTGTCAAGTATGCTAATTATGAAATCCATGTTATTTGTTGTAAAATTATTTTGTAGTTCTGCTAATGTGCTGTAGTTTCTGTAGTTGCTGAGTCAAATATACTAACATTCTAAGGTTTGCTTTCATATAAAGGTTTGTATGTAATGACTTATGTTGTCTTTACACTGAGTAAAATTTAAAAAAAAGTTCCTGTCTGTTTTACCCTTATTCTGCTCACTTTACACTTACTATTAACATTATTTTGTTGTATGATACTTTTTGATAGTTTTATTGTTATCGTCAAGGTTGAACCTGATTTACAAATATAACTGATACAATTTTACATCAAATAGATACAGAAAAAAAATCTTCTTTGCCGTAAGCACATGGTATAGAACTTAGATATTTAGTGTTCAGCATTTTATAGTTTTCTTCTACTGGGAGTGGTCAAATAATGCTCCTGTTGCAAAATCGGTTCTTCCCTTTTAGTCACATGTTAAGCAAATAATTCATTAATTTTAGGTGAGTGATATAGGGCCATCATTACCTCCTTGTTACTGTATGTAGTATATCAATGAATGAATTTATTCTTGGATCAATTAGTTGTTATAGTAATTTTAATTTGATGGAAGTTTTACTTATATTAAAGACAACAGCTGCAAAATTTTAAATTGTACTGTACATAAAATTTATATTTACAAATGGTAGGTCTCTGTATTTGACTGGCTCATATACTGGTTTAATTGTATAACTTCCTACACTGCAAC